>CM053619.1:3479857-3510145 GCA_028646535.1 Procyon lotor
TTAGCTTACTTTATGGTAAGAGTATAGTATATGATATGTATAACATACAGTACGTGTGTTCATTGATGGACTTTATGTTGTCGTTAAGGTAGTAAGCTAGTGGTAGTTAAGTTTCTGGGGAGTCCAAAGTTCTACATCAATTTCCGACCATTCCTGCCCCCCACGCCACATTGTTCAAAGGTCAGCTCTCATTTCTACCTCAAACTACATACCAAACTCCAGACTGATGAAAGTATTAATGTAAAATGAAATCACAAAAGATGTAAGTAAAAATACAAGAGAATCTAATCTGGAGGTTGTGGAATTACCTTCTTGTCCTTGATGCAGGGCCAGCTTTGGTAGGCACATGATCCGGGCAGTCGTATAGACCCCACACCTGATTTACTGTGTTGCTGCCACCATCTTGAATTCTCGGTGCCTCGTTTCCATTTTGCAGTGGGTCTTGCAAATTATGTAGCTGGCCCTGCCTATTTGCAAAGGTAGAAAGCATACAATCAAAGGTCGATATATAAAGAGAAGCACATCTCTAGATCTAAAACACCTTTGCATCACATTAAAATGTCATGGCACAGTTTGGGGAGATGTCTTGGCAATGCCTGTCTCCCCAAAGCCCAGCACCCTCCAGAGAACCACTGGCCGCAAGCTGCTGTAAGCCTTTTCTTGGATCGAAGGGTTGGAAAATTGGGCTATGTGATTTGTTGGACACATGTTTACATGGAGGGCCTCCACAGTCCTACAGATTTCATGACTCCAAGACGTTAACTGACTTCCAAGTTTTATATATTTGAATGTTTAAAAAATAAATTTGGCTCAAAGATGAAAGGGCTGGAAATAATTTCCATGTCCTCATTTGTGTGCTCCAGATACTACTGCTGACATTTTATAAATATTCTAAACCTTTCTTCACCTTCTATATGTCAAGATAAAAAAGGACATTTTAGATAATAGTGGGGTTGTGGGCTTAGCCTCTCTCTTGACTGGGGACTGACGACCCCCTGACGATACTGAGTGATGGGCACTGGATGCTGTAGACAGCAGTGTTTTCCAAAGCATCCAGCAAAGACTCCTTTGAATCTTTGTTCATTGGTCATACAGTTTACTGGTGTCAGGCTTTCTTTCACCCCAGAATCTTCCTGTGCCACAGCCTCCCTCTCCTACTGCCTCCAGTCCTGTGATTTACACCCTACCATTCAGCACAGACTCCCTCTGCTCCCCACCCTGACTCTGATTCCTTATCCAGCTTAATATTCCGTCCCCCTCCCTCTCCAGGGGCCCTTCTCTTCCTCTGCCTTTTATCACGACCTGTGGAAGCACATTGGAGATTTTTAACCTTTTTTGGGTAATGGGTCCCTCCAAAAAATCTTGTGAAATTGTGGATCCTCTGTAGGTCCATATGCAATGTTAGCAGGTTAATACTCTTGAAGCCCACCCATGGATCACAGCTTGGGAGACCCTGCTGTGTGTGCTGTACCACTTCCACCGAGTTCCTTCCCTCCTCCAACCTCAACTGAATGGCTTTTTCTCTGTGACTTCTACCACTCCCCATAAAGCCTTCTCTTGCAGAAACCCTGAGTTGAACACAGTTCCATTTCACTCCTAATTTAATTCCATCTTGGTCACAGAACATACTTGATTGATGTTAATCCTATTAAATTTATCGAGGTATGTTTTATGGGTTATCGTGTGGTCTGTCCTGGAGAATGTCCCTTGTGCTCTTGAGAATATTACGTAGATTACGACTGGTGAGTGGAGTCATCTAGAAGTCTCTAGAGGTCTAGATGTTTTATAGCGTTCAGTTTCTCAGGCTGTCTCCGTCGATCTTTTGTCTAGTTGTTCTGTCTGTTATTATAAGGCAGATGTTGAAGTCTCCAGCTATTTTTCTTGAATTGTGTATTTATCCCCACAATTGTGTCAGTTTTTGCTTCAGGTATTTTTTGGGGTTCAGTTGTGAGGTGCCTGTGTGCTCCTCATTGTGTCCTCTTGATGGATCAACTCATCACTATACAGAGTATTCTCTTTTATCTATGGTAACACTTTTGTTGTTTGTTTTAAGCTCTGTTTTGTTTGATATTAGCATGGCTCTCTCAGAGTTCCTATTTTCTACGTGACACCTTAATTCCTTTCATGCTTTTTTATCTGTATTTATTTTTATTATTTTTTTCCTTTCATGCTTCTTTAACTATTGTGAGTTATTTTCTTAATGGTTGCTCTGGGGCTCACAATATACTTCTTATCAGAATTGACTTTAGATTTACACTAAACTTCAACAAGATAGAGAAACTTTATTTCTATATAGCTCTATTTTCTCCTCTCCCTTTTTAGTATTGTTACTATCCTACCTATCGTGTCTGTGTTACCAACCCAATACTATATCATTATGATTTTCACTTATAAAAAATAAGTATTTGAAAGAAGAGAGAAAAAAGGGGAGCATGAATGTATTTATAGAGTTTGTTCTATTCACTTTATTTACAGTTTCTGCTTCTCTTCATTTTTTTCCCCTATGAATTCCAGTTACTTATTCCATTCCATTGTTCCTTCCCTTCCTAGGGCAGAAGAAAACTGTCTTCATAAATTCGGCTCCTGACATTTTGAAAACAGTGCTAAACCAAAGCTCCTCAAAGTTCTGGCCTCTTTGGAAGTCCCTCATCTATTCAAATGACTCTTTTACTATCCTTGCTGGTGGTGGTCTTCTGAAGTCAGAATCACTTTCCTCAGTGAGTTCATCCCCTGGCTTCGCCTTCTTCTGTGCTTTCTTGGTAACTTCTAAGAACACACTGGTCATCATTCCAGGTCTCTGGGCTAACCATTCCTCAATCTCTTCATTTCCCACTTTCTGTGTCCTCTGTGGAAGCGATACTTTGAATTGTACCATTACTCAAAGTTGCTTGCTTCCCTGATAAAAATGTAAGCACTCAACATGCCTTTTTCTGATCACCACAGCCTCTTACTCCCCTGCCCATTGAAGTCCACTGAGCCTTTTCTTTCTTCCTGTGGTCATTTTCACCCTTCTTCCCTGGTAATTTTCACCCTCCTCTTGGTCCTCTAAGTCTAACACACCCTCTCTGGATTGACGTGCTTTCTTTCCATGGTAAGTCAATGTACAGTGCTCTTCCTCTGGGTGCACTGAATCTCTTTCCCTTGTTATAATTATTTTATTTCTACTTTACTAATCCCTGATCCTGAGCCTCTGCAGCTTACTTGTAGTAATCTCTGTGATGGACATTTGTTAGGTTTTCGATGGCCCAGCAGCACTCATTCAGTGTACTTTTGTTTGAGTAACTCTCAGACCCATGTGCTCTTGCGGTGGAGTTGACTCCATCTTGGCTCTAGAGGTAGACAGTACATTCAAACACAACACAGAATTTCAGTCCCCTGGCTGCATTGGTTGGTCTAAGGATGGGTAACAACCAACCAGAGACAATGAGATGCAATGAAAATGGTTCTGGGCCTGTTAGGAGAGATACACAAGCTCTGGGAATAGAAGCTATCAAGACTGTCCTATGTGGGATCTGCAGAAGGCAGAGCCAAGGCAGAGGGAAATATTGGGTCTTACCGCATTGTTTGAGACTCTTGATCAACCCATACTTGAAGCTAGGAGAGTTCCTGGCATTTCTGTTGCAAGACTCTTAGTGTTCTAGACCCAGTTCCGGTATGGAAGGGACTCTTCATCCCCTCCCCCAATGACAGGTCTCTCTCAGACACTAGCAGGATGTCCAAGAATTCAGTTCAATTTAACTCAATTCTTTTACTTCCTACCCGGAGACAGCATCTGATTCCACAAGTTCAGGATTCAGTCCTACAAGACTGCCCCCTACCCAGGCCATTCACAAGCTCCAGGCCATTACCTGTGCTTCTGGCTAAATAATGGAGTTCCCAATGATCTCCTCCTCATGTTCAGTGAATTTGCTAGAGTGACTCACAGACCTCAGGCAGACAATTACTTTTATTTACCAGTTTATTCAACGATATGAATCAACAGCCAGATGAAGAGACACACAGGGTCAGGTCCAGAACAAAGAAGTTTCTGCCCTCCTGGAGCTTGGGGCCTGGCTTGGTGGCATATCGGACTGTTCTGGTTCCCCACGTTTGGGAAGTGCTCCAGCAGAAGGACCAAAAAGCTGATCTCTTTGGTTTTTATGCAGGCTTTATTACATAGTCATGATTGAATAAGTCATTGGCCATTGAGTGATTTAATCAGAGGTTGAGGGTGGGATTCAGTGTTCCCAACCACATGGTTGATCCTCCCCGGCAACCAGCTCCCACCCTTAGGTGGGGTCCAAACACCTTCATTAATAACAAGACACCCACTTCACCTTTATTTCTTTGAAATGTTTTCAGGAACTAAGGATGAAGACCAAATATATCTGAGAAATATATTTTTGTCAAGTGAATGACCAGGTATAGATTTCTTTTAAATTGTTACATCGCAGAGACCAGTACCTTATTTTTATTTATTCATTTAATTTTTTTGTTCTTTTTGTTTTGACTAGTTTGAATTGGATTTCTGACTTTTGCCACTAAAAGAATGGTAACTGATAAGATCTCCCTTTACAGCTGGATGTTTTAGGATGCAACAAAAACACAACATCTAGATAAATTAACAGTCTTTGATTCTCATAGTAACCTGAAGTCCTCAGACAGCCTTTCTCCCCGTCATATGCCAGTGGAGGTAACAGGCAAAGGACACAGTCAGACAATTCACAAAAAATTAGCATAGTATCTCTAGCACACAAGAAAAAATTTAACATCATTTTTAATCAAGACATGCAAATTAAACCAAAATATACTATATTCTTGCGTATGAAATCGACAAAGTTGTGACCAAATAATTCTCAGTGTCCTTGCCAAAAAACACATATTCTTAATAAATCTTTTTTTTTTTTTAAGATATTTTATTTATTTGACAGCGAGAAACACAGCGAGAGAGGGAACACAAGCAGAGGGAATGGTAGTGGGAGAAGCAGGCTTCCTGCCAAGCAGGGAGCCCGATGCGGGGCTCGATCCCAGGACCCTGGGATCGTGACCTGAGCCGAAGGCAGACGCTTAACGACTGAGCCACCCAGGCGCCCCTATTCTTAATAATTCTTACTGGTATTGTATATTACTAGAATTTTCCTGGGGGCAATTTGGCAATATAAATTTAAAGCCTAGGTATTTTGAATACCCTTTGATCCAGGTATTTCACTTGTAGAAATCATTAAGGTTGTTGTTCACAAAGATAAAACCACGTGGTGGTTCTTTGCAGCACTGTATGCAAAAGCAAGCCATTTAGAGCAAAAATACCCAAATTATAAGAGGTTTTGCCTAGTAATTAAGAAGTGATTATTTTTCCTTTTTTTTTTATTAAAAGAAGTGATTTTGTATGGTGTTTAAATTGGTTAAGAAATACTACCTTTAGTGGACTAGATAGTTTTCTAGGAACAAATTCTTAAATATTTTAATTTACTTGAACTTTTTAAAAAAGATCTTATTTGTTTATGAGAGAGAGAGAAAACACGGGCGGGAGGAGGGACAGAAGGAGAGGGAGAAGCAGGCTCCCTGCTGAGCAGAGAACCCTATCCCAGGTCCCCAGGATCGTGACCTGAGCTTAAGGTAGATGCTTAACCAACTGAGTCACCCAGCTGCCCTGAATTGAACTTTTTTTTGAATGCCCATTATATCATGCCCAAGAGCCACATAAACAGTTCCCATCCTTGAGAACCTGCCAGTCCAGTGGAAGAAAACAAGCCCTGATGACGTATGTAAAAATGTTAAATGCTATAAAGCTAGATAATAGGCAGACCATGACAGGGGAGGAAGAGGCTCGTTCACACTGGTAGAATTCAAGAAGTCTTTATGGGGGAAACGACATATGAATTGAGCTCTTTAGGATGGCAGGACCCTAAGAGACCATAAGGCTAGTGGTCAGTACGTGCCTGCCAATATTTCCCAGTAAAAACTTAAAAGAGGAGAAAGTGTGACAGGAAGCTCCCCACTGTGGTTGAGGCCACCCTCTGGACTTGGCCGTCTGCCCACTACCCTGGCCTCTGGAGAGCCCTGGCCTGAACAGCTTGCCTGAGGCCCTAAGTGTGGTTGGCTCGGTGCTGTCATTCCTGGGAGTTCAGCCCTGTGGTCTGGGTGTGCTTTCCATCAGATTTATCTTTGCAAAGAGGCAGGGGACTTGGGAGATAGAATAGAAAACTGGGAAAATTCTCTCTGAATTCCTTCAAATGAAAGCCTGCTCAGATCTCCAGGGAGATTATATGCAAAAATCTTGGCTTTACTTGGGCCTCTGTGAATGCCACGGGCTCTCTGGTGCAGTAGAAAAGGCCCATCACGGCCACATGGAAAAACTTGTATCGATGCATTGCTTCTTTCATGTTGCCTTGCATTTTGGATTAGCACCCTTGGCTCTGGGAGCGTTGGACCATGGAAAATGTTAGGACTGATCACGGTCTTGCAGTGGCCTGGATAAGAGCATAGTGACTCAGCAAAATCTGGATGAGGAAAACAAAAAGGGATGTGACTCAGCAAATGCCATCTGGGGAGTGCTCTCGAGACCCTGAGAAGGGGTCCCTGGGGGCCTCAAGTCTCCTAAGGGGCTGCTTTGGGCTCAGGTCCCGATCCCAGGGTCCTGATCAAGCCCCACGTTGGGCTCCCTGCTCATCAAGGGGCCTGCTTCTCCCTCTGCTTCTGCCCCTCCCCCCCCAAATGAATAAATAACAAATCTTAAAGAAAAAAAAAAGACCCAGAGGAATTCATAGGCATCAGCACAGCAGGGAGCATGCCTGTGTTCCTGATCATGGCAGTTTTGTTGCAATAACATTGCAACAGAAGATCAGATATACGACACAGTGAGATGTTGGCAGCCCAGCCAATGGCCTTATAAAGTTAAATTTATCTAAGTGACTAACACATTCTAGAATCTGGCCTCAGGATCCTAATGTCGTCAGGACACTTAAATGATCTTTGCCTAGGGGCTGATTCACATTAATAGAACCTTTTGAGATCCACAGAGAAAACTAGAATGACACCTGTGGTTTTCAGCAACAGCCTCAGTACCCCAAGATAATCCTCACTTCACTACTTGCAGTTCCTTCTGCCTGACACACCTCCCCATGCAGCTTCCTGCCCAGAAGTCTTTGCACGGTTGGCTCCTTGGAGTTTTGGTTTCAGCTTGTATTCTCAAGATGCTATTCTGTCTGCAGAGACCACACCAAAACAGGGGTCAGAGAAGATAATGTTTTGCTCACCTAACAAGTGAGGGGCAGGCCAAAAAGTCAGTGGAAACGCTGGTCTGTGGAGTCATCCAGAGACTCAGGACAAAGATCCTCCTAATTGCAGACATGGTTTTCAAGGTCATTGTGAAACTTGTCATCATTCAGCCAGGAGGGAAGGGAGAAAAGATGAAGGAGCATGTGCATGAGGTTTATAAGAGCAAAGCCTGAAAGTGAGCATGTCACTTGCACCCTCGTTTCATTGCTTAGAATTCACACCTAATTTCAAAGGCAGCTTGGAAATGTATCCAGTATTCTTCCAAGGAAGAAGATGAAACCCTGATTTTTGTCAGCAGCTCCTGCCATTGTTGTGTTCCAAGGGGTGCCATTTTGACCTAGACTGTGTTATAAACCGTGCCCTTGGAGTCATGTAACGTGGTGACTCTATTCCTCTCTTCCTGGTGCATAGAACAGGGAGTAGTGATAGCAGGTCATAGCAGATGATTACTGTGATATGGACCAGAAAGCCTCAAATTGCGGTGATTAGCTTCTGCTTTCCTTGTATGTGGGATTTCAGGGGAAGCCTGTGGTTTCTTTAGGTGTGGGCAGTTACTTGAGACTTTTATGGAATAGTATAAGATGGTTACAATGTTTCTGCCCTTCTGATGGGTAAATTCTTTTCCCAAAATCTGGGTAGGTTGGGTCGTGAGTCAGAGCCCCCTTCCAAGCAGATAAGATTGGGGGATACGGACTGCCAGAATTTTCCACCAGTACCTTTATTTTGTGCTCAACCCAGCAGCTCAGTCAGGTCACGAGAACTCTGCTTCGGGAGACCAGGCAAAAGTCTTGACTCTACAAATTATGTGTTTTGATCGAGTATACATTAATTAATTAGTTTTTAATTTTAACGGCAAAATGGGTTTATTTGGGAATAACAGAGAATCGCAATTTGGGACAAGCGAGCTACGTTAGAGCTGTGTGTAGGCAGGTCCCCAGTGTGAGTGATTTCTACAGTTGGGTTCTTAGTTTGATCCATCAAGGGGAGTCTCACCCAACCCAAGTGAGGCCCACAGTTAGTGATTACATCATACTTTATCATTCACAATGCAAGTGCCCGTCAAATATGCCATTTGCTCCTCACGACAATGCTGGAAGATAAGACAGCTGTCAGGGCCCTTGGTTTACAGATAAACTCGGAGGAGTGTCACTTGCCTCAGTCACACAGGAAACGGGCACCCCTGAGATCCTCATTTCTCACCTGTATCTTCCACCATCCTCTGCCCTGGCTCCATAAAGCTCAGGCTTCAGTCACCCCTTGTCTGATTAAAACAGCAACAAACAAACTCTCGCCTTGTTCCCGTGCGCGCCCCGCCCCCCTTTAACTTCTAACAACCTCGGGATTTCTTGCCTTCTCTTGGTGTCTCAGCTTCTCTAATAGGACATCCTTGTTTTATAAAAATGTAGGAGATGTGATGTATGTGATGTAAATGTGATGTTAATATATGTGATATAAATGTACAGACACGTATATGAATTTAAGAAAAATAATACTAAACATTCCATTTATTCCATTTAAAAACAGTGAACAGTATGATACTGTGATTTATAATAAATAAATATATTTGGTCTTGTCCTCATTTCTGGCACAGAGCTCCTTAAACAATTGGAATTTCCTGATTGATGAGAGCTATTAAGGTGCCTTTAGTTATGTTCACAGAGGCTGGTTGCCAGAGGAACCAACCACGTGATTAAGGGTTGGATTTTCTGTCCCATTCTCCACTTCCACCCCCAGAACCCCAATCCTGACCTCCAGGGACAGGGAGAGGGGCTGGAGCTTGAATTTATTGCTAACAGCCAGTGATCTAACCAATCATGTCTATGTAATGAAGACTCTGTAAAAACCTAGAAGAGGGGTTCCAAGAATTTCTGGGTTGGTACACCTGTGGGGTTTCAGAAACTGGCAAACACAGAAAGCATGGAAGATCCACACCCTTTTCCCCGCACCTGCCCCCTCTCTCTTTTCCATCTGACTGTTCTTGAGTTGTATCCTTTTATACTAATAATGGGTAATCTAGTAAGTAAAATATTTCTCAGAGTTCTATAAGCCGTTCTTGAAAATTCATCAAGCCCAAGGAGGGGTATTGGGGGAAATCATTGGAACCTCCGATTTATAGCCAGTTGATTACAAACACAGCTGATAGCCAGGACTTGAGATTGTCATGAAATCGGGGAGGAAGCTGGGACAGTGTTGTGGGACTGAGCCCTTAACCTGTGGAACCCATCTCTGGGTAGACAGTGTCAGAATTGAGTTGAATTGTGGGACACTCAGCTGGTGTCAGAGAATTGCTTGGTGATGGAACATCCCCCCACCCCCGACCCTCGCACACATGCACACACTGGAATTCATGAGCAGAATCCATTTTAAACAGGAAAAATAGTACTCTGATCAATGTAAGAAGTATAGGGTCAGTTAAAAAAAGAGCTAGAGAAGCAGCTGTGGGGAGGAACAGCAGTCAGAGAAGAAAGGAGAGAAAAGACCACATTCATGATATTATGATAAAGGGGAATAAGCTACGGATGGAGGAAACCGAAATGTATTATGCTTACAATAAAAATATTTATAAAATCTAGGTTGTCTAGAATTGAAAACTAGAATCTACCTCTATCAACTCCAAATTGGGATCAGAGATAACGACTAAGGCTGTTAATGACACTTTATGTGTGATAGAGGTCTGAACCAAAATGTCATTTGGATAAATTATTTCAAGTATCACTGAATAAAATTTCCACGTGAATGCAGTTGATTCCAAAGCTTAAAAAATGGACATCGTCCCAATAATACCAAAATCCTAATAGTAAGACCCGAAAGACAAGCACGTCATTAACCGATACCCTATCCCATTTGTAAATCCTATTTTTTAAACCAAAATCAAGTACAGTGAAAATATAAGAGTCAAAATAAGAATGAAAAAAATAAAGGAAGAAAGAAAGAAAAGAGACTTAAATTTTAGAAAGGAGGAATCAGAATTGTCATTGATTTTTAGGTAATATATAGGAAACCCAAGCAGATAATGGAAAATAGTTACATATGTGGAAAGGGTCCAGTAGGGTGGCCATTTAAAAAAATTATAAAAATGAGTAGCTTTTGTATAGGTTAGCAGTGAACCTTCAATAATTTCATTCTCAACAGCAAACAAAAAATATTCTAGAATTAAATTTAAGGAAGCAGTGTCAAGGATACACACACAAAAAGGACTACAGATTATTAAGTGACATGAAAGATTTCATTCCTCTGAGAGAGATCGCATTTCTGGAAGGGAAGGTATGATATCACCGGTCTACCTTAAATTAACCGGTATGTTTAATGTAATTCTTGGAAGTCTCATATTTTTTAGGGGTTGACAAAATAGCCAAAATATTTTAAAATAGAAAAAGCGAACAAAACTGCACTATCAGAAATGAAAATATGTTGCAGATCTACATAAGTACAAGTCAGTTGGAGAAGGTTAGGAGCTTAGTATGCAATTATGTCATAAAACTTAACAGGTTATCTGTGGTGATGGAGCAGTTATTAAAAAATGATATGATTACTATTTCATTCTCAAAACAAGGTAAATTTCACACAGGTTTTAAGTTTCAGTATAAAGAATTCTAAGGATTTATCTCAAAGAAATCCAAGATGTGAACTGAAATTCATCTGTATGGATGATCCAAAAAATACCTACCAGTTAACTCCAGTATTAGGGTGTGGAAGAAGAAATCACAGAAAAAAAAATATCTATCTATCTATCTATCTATCTAATCTATCTATCTATCTATCTATCTATCTATCTATCTATCTATCTATCCGTGAGATAGAATAGTATATAGCCATTAAAAATGTTATATATGTGTGTGTATGTTTATACTCGTGTTTGTATCTATTTTATTTTTTTAAGATTTTTTTTTTTTTGAGAGAGCATGCACAAATGAGAGGGCAGAGGGAGAAGGAGAAGGACAAGCAGACTCCCTGCTGAGCAGAGTTCCATCAGAGGACCCTGGGATCATGACCTGCGCCAAAGGGAGATGCTGTTGAGCCACCCAGGCACCCCTGTATCTATTTTATTTTAACTCCAGTTAGTTACCATACAGTGTTACATTAGTTTCAGGTGCATGATACTGTGCTTCAGCAAGTCTCTACCTTACGCAGTGCTCATCATGATAAGTGTGCTCTTCATCCTCTTCACCTTCATCCCCCCGCCCACCTTCCCTCTGGTAACCATCTGTTTGTTCTCTCTAGTTAATAGTCTGGTTTTTGGTTTGCCCCTTTTTTAAAATTTGTTGATTTGTTTTGTTTCTGAAATTCCACATATGAGTGAAATCATGTGGTCTTTGTCTTTCTCTGACTGACTTATTTTGCTTAGCCTAACCCTGTCTAGCTCCATCCATGTTGTTGCAAATGGCAAGATTTCATTCTTTTTTATGGCTGAGTAATATTCCATTGTATCCACACCACATCAGCTTTATCTGTTCATCTGTCCATGAACACTTGAGCTGCTTCCATAATGTGGCTATTGTGGGTAATGCTGCAATAAACATAGGGGTGCATGTATCCTTTTGAATTAGTGTTTTCATATTCTTTGGGTAATATATTTATTGATATGGGGAAATTTACTTTTTTATTAAGTACACCTTATGGCATTTAAAGACATAAAAAATACTAGAAAGAGGGGCTTCTGGGTGGCTCAGTCAGTTGAGCATCGGACTCTTGGTTTTGGCTCAGGTCATGACCTCAGGGTCATGAGACTGAATTCTATATCAGGCTCCATGCTCAGCACAGAGTCTTCTTGTCCCCACTGCTTGCACATGCTCTCTCTCTCTCTCTCTCTCAAATAAATAAAATCTTAAAAAAAAAATACTGGAAAGACCTCTACCAGGTTCTCTTCCCTCCCTTCTTCTGCCCTCAAAGATTACTTCCTGTCCTCCCTCACCCAGCTCTGATCCACATTTCCCTCAAGTTCATATGGACAACAGAGATGGGAAATCAGTGATTCCTCCAGCATTCAATCAGTCATTTTGCATTTTTTTTTTTTTTAAGATTTTATTTATTTGACAGAGAGAAACACAGCGAGAGAGGGAACACAAGCAGAGGGAATGGTAGCGGGAGAAGCAGGCTTCCTGCAGAGCAGAGAGCCCGATGCGGGGCTCGATCCCAGACCCCTGGGATCTGACCTGGGCCGAAGGCAGACGCTTAACGACTGAGCCACCCAGGCGCCCCAGTCATTTTGCATTTTTAAGTGGAAGTAATTTTCACATGCAGAGGCAGAATCTGAGTTATTTACGGGAAGGTTCATTAGTTGAGTGCATCCAGAGAAGTATAAGCCTCCATGGAATCAGTCAAGCTATATAGAGAATTGGCCTTGATATTTTTTTCTTACTCAGATTAAAGACACCGACAGGAAATGATTTGAAGGGCAGAATTATCCCACCAGATCTTTGTGATGCTTGGACCAGGTTCTTCTGACACTTGAATGTGCACACTGATCACAGAGGGGATTTTGTTAAAAGGCAGATTCTGATTCAGGAGATCTGGGTGAGGCCCGAGAGTCTGCATTTTCTAAGTGACACCGGTCCACTTTGAGTGGGGATGGCTTAGACAATTCTGGTATCTTTTCAGCTTGCTTCTAAGTGATTTTCATTTTTACTGTGATCCTATGAAAAACAATCATCTTTTTGTGTTCATATCCTTTCTTCTGGGGTCTGACCTGCTTGCTTTGCGTTCCTGGGAATGAGTTCTTACCTGGGCTTTGAGTCAAGTGTGGGGTTAATGCCTCGTGCGTGCCAAGAGCAAATAGAGAATAAAAAATGCATGGAAAAAAGAATATTTTTTATCCTCGGCAAATACTTCAGTCAGATAAAACAGAAAATATCTTTATGAAACTATTAATAAATCCCCAAGACATCTCAAATTAAACAATGGCAAGAAATGTTATGTTTGTAGAAATACATAAAATTCATTCGAGGTCAGGACGTTTTATGGTGTCAGCCAATAAAGCAGATGGGAGATTCCACTCATTTGAATGGGCCTGGGATAAAGCTGTCAGTCCGTGGAGCCAGGAGACTGGGAGTTCTGTTCTGACCCAGGTAACCGAGGGGTGATATGGCAGTCACCCTTTGTGGTCGGTCCGATCACTAGGCTCTTGGGTCCAGGACACGCTGTGGAGTGGACGAGATGCAGTAATGTGAGCGGCCCAGGGAGCAACGAATTACTGGGAGGGTCTCCGAGAGCAGAGTTTTGCAGGCCCACGACCGAGGGGTGTTGCCTTAGTTAGGGACGTGCTGGCCCCTGTGACTGACGGACCCCCAGGTTGTCCAGTGGTTCAAAGACAGTCGATGTTTATCCGTCTCTCACGTGACCATTCCAGGGGGTGGTCCTGGTTAGTGGGCGGCTCCCCTCCACGTGGTGATTTGAGGCACTAGGATCATTCCCTCTCGGCATCTCAGTGTAGCCCATTCCACAGAGAAAGAAGAGCAGAGAGGAGGCACATCTCTTTCTTGGTTTTTGGATTTTTTTTTTTTTTTTGGTCCCAGATACAGTCACATGATCAGCCCTCACTTTGCATCAGTGAGAACCTAGCCAGGGGGCCACATTAACCGCAAGAGAGCTTCTGGGAAATGGGGCCGGGCTGGATGCCAGAAGAAGAGGAGGCTGGTGCTTGTTGAACATCTCTGTCAAAACTGATACTTACTTGTGCATGAACCAGTGATGGCCTGAGCCCCTACCCCAAAAACCCAGACTGAGCAAGAAAGCCACAAGTAGAAGCAGCCTTAGGTTCCGCTTGGTAAAAATGTTGTGTTCAATGAATTGGATGGTTGGGGTGGTGATGGGGATAGTCCCAGAATAATTCTGGGGCAGGTACATTTTTAGATTTGGTTGCACGATAATTTATATCCCCTGAGAAATCTGTGCCTGCAGTTAGGAGAATCAGTCCCCCATTGTGTGGTGATGCAGCCTCAGGCATCTAGATACTGTAACCCATTTCCTTAAAAAGGAACCACTACAAAAGTTCGAAGCAAATTCCACATATGTAGAGTTTCCCAGACAGTGTTGTGTGGCCTACCGGGTTCCAGAGAGGGGGGACAGGGACCTGTTAGGACATCTCCTTTGCTCTTGGAGTGACGGACAGGGCCCCGTGTCGCTGAGGCTCCTGGTTGCCTTTGTCTGGAGGAATTCCACTTCCTCCAACCCCATGTGGTGTCAGTAGTAGCATTTGTGTTTGCCTTGACGTGAAAACATTTGGGAAGCATTTCTGTACGTGACAGCATGCGTAGTGTTCCCCGACAGCCTCACACAGTTCCAGTCTCAATTAGGTAACTCTTGCCTGCATTTTTCCTACCATCAGTCCTCAATAACATATAACATCACTTATTGAGAATAATCTCAAGCTTCACCCTCTCCTTCATTCAGCTGCTGCGTCCTGGATACTGTTGCTGGCTCAGACTCTAATCTGGACCTCTAAGGTCATGCTGGCATCAAAAGATTTCGCGCTGTTTTGATTTTATCCTTAAAGCTGCCTGTATATGGTCTGTTTTTCTCTCTTAACTGTGGGTGCGTTTTCCCATTAGACTGATAAAGGGTAAGTCAGAGCGGATATTAATTGTCCCTTAATTATGCTCCTGTGTTCCCTGAGATGGCTGTGCATTTTCTCAGAGGCGCACGGGTCAGACACACAACATTTAGGGAGATATATCTCTATCTTGGAGAAAAAAAAATGAACCTCGCTGACAGTGTTTTTCCAATCAGAAGAGAGGAATTTTCCAACCAAAACAAAGGGAAAACCTCTGTCTCTCGACAGGTAGATCTAAGTAAAATGAACACACAGCTGCCAGGTTTTTACATTAAACACTTAGTTTCTGTTTAATGTTTTCTTTATCAAGATGCTCGTACTTCATCAGACACACTCAGCTGTAGTCAAGAAGTTCCTCAGAACTGCAGGACTCAGGACTTGCCTCTCTTCCAGGACCGAAGATGTTTAAACAACATTTAAACAAAACAAAACAAAACAAAAAACTTAACAAGGATTTTTAAACAGAGATTTATAGCGGTTTCATCACGGGCTCATTCCGACAGAACTCTGCCCCGGGTGGCCAGCCCGAGCTGCCAAAACCTGTGTGGCTTGCTCTCAGGCCTGGCCCCTCTGCGGACCGCAGCCAGCCCGGCTGAGGACGCTCGGCACATGCTGCTCCGAGCTGCCCCGTGTCCTCCTTGGTACTCACGCCCCCACTGAAGATGCCAGGACAGTATTTGGAGCGTGAATACCAGAGTGGGGAGACAGCGGCTGCCATTGACGCTCTCCCCGGATACTCGCCGGAAGAAACGGCTCCAGGGAAACCCCAGATTGTAATATCTTAAGTCCCGTCAGTCATGGGTCTTCTGCAGAGATAGTGAAGTTTGCTAGTTAGGAGGCCACGAGACACTGTGTTGCAGTCGAGGGAAGGCTAGGAGACTAAGCCCGTGGAATTCTTACTTGCCCTCGTCTAGGGGGCCTTGAGGCACTCGTGTGGACCAGCCAGCTCCCTTCCTTTCAGGCCGGACCCCGAGTGGCTTAGCTCTTTCTTTCTGGACCACAGATCTACCCCCTCTTCCAGGTCTCATCCGTCTCTCTGGGGTAGTCTAAATATTGACATAATGCTTTTCTCCCTCTTGACTAGGCCCTTCTTTATCAGGCCTCTCTCTTTCCAGGCCTTGCTCATGGGCTGGACAAATTCTCCTTTGCGTCTGCTCCATTTTCCAGCGTTGGCTGGTTGAGCCCCGAGTGGTCAGTCGTGCTCCGTGTCTAAGCGCCCTGCAGGGCTCGCCGTACGTCCCTACATGAGCAGGCAGCCTCGTTACCTTTGATTTGTAGCATTCTCGTTAATTCTTCCTGCTTTCCCCTTGCCATCCAAAATACATTGTTTAGGAAAAGGGTGTCACCACAGTCCTTGACAGATACAGTCTTCAGCCATCCAGTTGTTGCTTTTCTTGCAGGGGGAAGAAAGGACAGAATTTGCTTACTTCTCTGTAAATCCCCAACAAGGAGATAAATGTAGGTTAGTAGATTTGAAGTACGATTAACAAAGGACCTAGTTCAGTTTCTTGTCCAGCAGTAAACTGTGTGCAGGATTTGCAAGCCCAGCAAATGAAAGACCATTCAAGTTTCATTTCTGTCTGTTTACAGAGTACCTATTAGGTGACGCCTTGGGCAGATTTATGTGCGGCACCAGTACTGAAATGAAGATGCCCGCTGAGCGCCGTTGTCATGGGATATTTGGAAAATGTGTTATCCGCTCTATGCTGAGCAGGAAAGATGGGCAGGCATGGTGTAAGGAACAACGCACAAGGCAGGATGCTGTGGTGGGCAGGGTGGGATGACTTCCTGACAAGGTCGGGCTTCTGGACTGCTGCAGATGGGCAGAGTAGAGGGAGTAGGCGTTTTGGAAGAGGGGGGCTGAGTCTCAGAGATAAAAGCAGAGCACAAGGAGAGCCCCGTGAGAAACCTGGATGGATGGGGATAGAGTCAGGTGTGGCTCGGGGTTCGGGGGAGATACAGTCAGGTAAGAGAGCTGGATGAAGCCTGTTTGGGTGCCTGGAATTCTTAATAATTTTAGGGTATACCCTGGCTTTGGGAGGAACAGTTATGAGGAGAAAAATCCACTTCCTGGTACTTTTTCTTGGTGGGGTGTCCACAGGGCACCCTCGTCTTGATCAGTGTTTTATCTAGTCCCCCACGGTGTTCCTATATTGTATGTGTGTCTCTCTTTCCATATTTTTTTGCTTACATTTTCTTTGGTGGCATATATTTTTGAAATTGTTTCTCCTATCCTCTATCTCATATTTTCTATGTCAGGAAATAACACTTGGATTTAGTCTTTTGCGTATTTATTGATACTCACTGAAGGCAATAGTGATTACATTGAAAATCCTATTCTGTTGTATCCCTGAAATCCCAGTTATCTTTTGCTGGGGAACTCTTGAAATGGTTTTTCAATGAAGAAAATTCACGTAAGTATTCACATAAGGTCAATCCACATAAGGAATCTGCCTACAGATGGAGTCCCCTTCCCAACCTGAGGTTCATTCACATACTACTTTTGGGAATATTAAGGATGCAGAGTACTGCTCCTCCACCCTGCCCCCGGGGCCTCGAGACTTTGGGCATGCTTCTTAAGTTCTTTGCATATCTCCATTTTCACCTGTAAAATGGGAAGATTAAGTTAGTTAGCCATTTTGTCCTTTTTTTTTTTTTTTTTTTTTTTTTAATTTTTAAGTAAGCTCAGTGCCCAGCCTGGGGCTTGAACTCACAACCCTGAGATTAAGAGTCTCATGCTCTACCCACTGAATGAGCCAGGCACCCCGGTCATTTTGTCCTTTTTAATGCCAAAGCTCTGTGTTCTGTGGGGTTTTGTGAAAACTCCCGTTGAGTTGCTTCAATCTCCACCATCAAGAGGAGCCTCGTTTCCATTAGGCTTAGACAGAGGCAGAATTTGAATGGGTGTAAAGAACTTTGGGGAAATGTTTCCAGGATGGAACGCTCAGCACGTCACATAACCCCTCTCCCAGACATTCTGCAGTGGTTCCGTCACCGTTTATCCCATCAGACTCCTCTCAGGCTCACGCTTGAGTCTTACCCATCCATCCTTCAGAGTCTGGTCAGATCCATCTTCTCTCAACCTGCTTCCCTCCCATCGTCGTTCCATCTGACTGTGCTGCACCTTACTGAATGCACCGTAGACCCAGACGAGGATGTATGTGTCTGTGATGTTCTATTCGTTTCTTGTAGGTTAATCTCCATGTCAGCCCCTCCCTTTCCAACCAAACATGTGATATATGTTTCTCAAGTGCAGGACCTGTGCTTTTTAGTATTCTCTAGAGTCTGAGCAGAATACTAGGCACCTCTCAGCCTTTCAGTAAATATGCATTGATTGACTGATGGAGCTACACAATAATGGGGGCAGTAGATGCACAGGAGAAGGACCAGTAGATCTTTGAAGTTCCAGGATCCTCCATCTCCTGGGTCAGGACATCCCGACATGTGGGTGATTCTGTTTGAGCAAATAGTCTTTTTCACAGCCACATCAAGACCAGGAAATGTTCTGAAAAAGAGAGGGTGCCAAGCCTGGACTCCGAGGACCACCCACTGAGGTTTCAGTGGAGAGGGAAGACCCTGGAGAAGGATGAAACAGTACTGAGGATGAAGAGTCTGGACAGATGGACGGAGGACCACAAGGTGACCCAACCAGGGGCAAGAAGGAAGAGAACAGGCTGCTGTAGGTCTTGGGCAGTGAGAAGTTTACATGGATCAGTTTATACTATTGGATTAATACTGTTTGGCTGGAACAAATAGTGTAAATAAGATGAATATAAGCCATCTGGTTGGTATATTGGTGCAAAATGAACAATACGGAATTGGGAGACTTGTCAGAAACAATAAGAAATGCATTTTAGCTTTTTAAGAATTAATAGAACTTTGTTGTTCAGGACCTGGGGAAATTTGCCAGACTAGTACTGGAGCGATGATCACACAGAAAGCGGTGAAGTGTGTTTGGACCCGTCTTGCCGTCATGGCCAGTGTTCTCTCAAGTTTCTCAAAGTTGGGAGCAAATGATAATGCTTCAGGGACAGCCGACTGTGATGACTGAGCTCATGCCAACAAGTTTGTGTTGCAATTAATTAAAATTTACAGCAGAGTTAATCTGGCAACATCCACATATTTAACAGTATGGATAATTGTTATTGTGCTGGAAAGCTTTTACGAATGAGTGGTGACCAGATCGCATAAGCGCTTGTTATTTGTGTTTCTTTACACAATTAAGTTGAGCCTTTACAGATTTTTTTCCTTTGTTAAGTCTCCAATAACCCAGAAACAAAGCCAATGTTAACAATTTTCTCTGACACTGAATTAATCCTAGATACACACACACACACACACACCAGGAAAGACACAAGTCCTAGTTTAATTTCTTGACAGTAGATTCTCCATTCCCCGAACAGATGCTTCTCCCATCCTGGGAAATCCCCACCTGCCTTTCTACTGCAGTACTTTCCCCTCCCATAACAGAGGCCTTCTAGCAATTGCTAGAGGTTTTCACTGTCATCCAGGAGCAAGAGGGAGCCTAAGCTCCGAGCCCTGTCTGGCTACGGAGTGACGGCAGAGGAACCACCAAGGGGATGCTGGGAAGGGGGCTCAAGGAAGAGACCCCGGCTGGCTAAGTGGGTGCATGAGCAGGAAGGTTCCCTGCCTCTGGGAGTCTCGGGGGAGAGCAGAGCAAAAGACTAAGCTTTAACTCTTTAAGACACTTGGTTTTTCTTCATTTCCCCCCTCAATACAATAAATACGTAATTTTTGGAAAAATTAAAAAAATCAGGTTATGTGAAGAGAAGAAAAGAAATGTGACCTGCGTTGGTAGCTCCAGGAGAAAAGCCCACGTAACTGTCACTTGTCTGTGCCTCCAGGTGCGTGCACAGCTGGTTCCCCCAAAGGTGATCAGATTGTCTTATGATCTCCTTTTTCTCCGAATACATCATGAACGTCTCAACAGGTTATTTCAAAGGCATTCAATGCATGATTTTAGTAATTCCATAATCATGCTCATTAATTGTATTGTGGGCTTGCTGTGTCTCCGAGGACTTATAAGAATTTGCTTTTTAGGAAAGCTGAAATTGGTACCACAAGATATTATGTAAGAGAGGGGAAGCAAAAGTTTTAGAAATTTCCATACATTGCAGGAGGACACAGGGATTTTTTTGAAAAATCTAAGAGATTGAGCATTTTAGGGACAGACAATTCCTTCTTTTTAGAGCCTCTGGCAGTCACAAAGAATTTCCCATATTTTGTATTCTTAGGTCTTTGTAGAGGGATATGGAATGGGGGGTGCCAGGCATGTGTCCCTCACCTTTTACATTTTTATTTTTTAAAGATTTTATTTATTTATTTGGCAGAGAGAGATCACAAGTAGGCAGAGAGGCAGGCAGAGAGAGAGGAGGAAGCAGGCTCCCTGCTGAGCAGAGAGCCCGATGCGGGGCTCGATCCCAGGACCCTGAGATCATGACCTGAGCCGAAGGCTTTAACCCACTGAGCCACCCAGGCGCCCCTACATTTTTATTTTTTAAAAAACAATATTTATTTACTTATTTGAGAGAGAGTGCGCAAGTGTGGGGAAGGGCAGAGGGAGAAGAGAGAATCCTCAAGCAGACTCCCTGCTGGGCACGGAGCCTGACATAGGACAGGGCTCCATCCCAGGATCATGAGATCATGACCTGAGCCAAAATCAAGAGTCAGATACTCAACTGACTGAGAGACCCAGGAGCTCCCCCACCCCCCCCTTTTTTTTTAAATCAAAAACTTATTCCTTTGACATTGATTTCAGATATCCAGATAATCCTTTGAGGGGAATGTATTATTCCACCAGGTAGTGTCTTCGATGTTTTCACTTGCCCCTGTCTACATTCATCCTTCCATTTTATAAAGCAAGTAATTGCCAAATTGTCCTTTTCCATCTGTACAATAAGGAATTGCTGAGAGGTCTCTGCCACCAAAGTAGGACTTCACTACCCCCTCCCAGAGAAGTAGAATGTGGGACCCATAGCTGAGGTTAGAGAAAGCAAAAGATCATGTGGGACTGAAGAAACCATTTGCGGTGTATCAGTTAGATATTGCTTTGTAACCAATGACCACAATACTCAGTGGCTTAAAACAACCACCCTGATTTTGATTCACATTTTGGTGGGTCCACTGGGAGTTGATTGTGTCAGGTTTGAATCGGTGGTAGAAAAGAGGAGCCAGGCGAGTAGAACGAGGCAAGCTTCAATGGAAGCGCTCTCGGGTGAGGTTCCTTGGTCCAGGGTTAGGACGGGGCCAAGGAAGTCGCCCCGAGGGGTAGGCTGAGGGGTTTTTAATGAGGGGGTCTTAGGGTGTGGAGGGTTTGCTGGGTATCTGATTGGCTGCGGTTTATGTATATGAGGGATACAAAATAACACCAATCAGTTGTCAGCTCATTATACAGAAAAAGGAATGCAAGGTCAACCGAATTGTTGTCTTCCTTGTGGGGTGATCTGGAAAGTCTCTGAGACAGGAAGCCCCATGGCGGAAAGTCCCGAGCCACCATCTCATGAAACTCGGTGGCCGTCTTGTCGGCTCTCTCTTGGCATCCCTGGGCCAGCCTAACAGACTGATCTCAGCCATATCCAGACAGGTCTCCCTGGGCTTGGTTTCTTCGTGCTGGTTATGCTTGGGTCTGTTTGGCATGTGTTCATTCCCTTGGGGGAGGGATGTTCTCCTCAAAGCAATGGCAGAGGTGCAGGAGCTCCAGGTATCACCACCCATGCATATTTCATACTCTGCACGTCATTTCTACTACAATTTCCTCGTCAAAGCAAGTTACAGTGGCCAGGCTCGGAGGCAGTAAAAGGTGGGAAAGCCTTCTAGTCTAGCCCATCCCCGTTTGCCAGGGACTTCCCCAGTATTTGCACGGAAAGCCTCATCCTAGGAAGTGCCTGAGTCCTGAGAAAAATCAGGAGGGTTGGTCACCCGAAGGAAAATATGTTCTGACTCTCACTGGAGGAACCACAAAGTTATATTGTGAAGGGAATGGATGCAGGAAGGGGTAAGGGATTGGGGTCAGTAATTCAATCTACTACAGGGTAGAAGTTAGGATTAGGATTGCAGGGCCAGGAATTCTGTATCCACGCTTGGGAATGGCTTCAGGCTCTAGGTGGGTGTGTGGGCTCCGTCAGCACTTCATTGTATTCAGAGCACATTTGCACGCTCCTTTGGTCCCTGCAAGGAGCCTGTGAGCTAGTTAAGGTAAGGGGAGGCATTCCAGGCAGCCTGAGTTGACAGTCGAGGACACTGTTGGAGTAAACCTGCCCCGAGCCTTTGTTGGTAAAGAGCAGAGAGACTTGAAGCTCAGATCTTTTGACTTGCAGCCTCCATCCTTTATATTCTAACTAAAAAATAATAATTTTTGATATAAGGTGAGGATGAGGGGTCATCATAGGATTAAGCCGAAAAGCCAGATTCTGCCTTTCCAAACCCCTCAGTCTTAGCCCTGACTTGCAGATAGGTACAGTTACTCTTCTTCCTGTGCAGGTGGCAGAGAGGGGGGCACTGGGCATGGTCCCCTGAGTAACGGACAGAGGCAAACTCTGCCCCTTCCGTTTGGGGGCTCTTGAGAGCGGCCTGTGAGGAACTCCACGTATAAGGGGCTCTGATGATGGTGGGAGAGGAGGCTCCTGTGAGTGAGTGAACTCACTGCAGAATCAGTAGGGAAAATCAGACTGCTTGGGCCCCTCTGCTCGTCTTCCCTTCTTGGGGCCGAGTGACACCATGTAGCGTGCTTCTATATCCCTGAAATGTGCTGCCGCCCGTCCCTTTCGGTGGGTGCCTGGTCTGGCATCTAGGGATTGAGAGGTTGCAGGGCTGGTACTCGTGTGCGCATCCAGCATCTGAGTCAACATTTCGAGGAAGTCAAATGTAGCAGTTGGTGGTTATTTATAAGGCACTGATGTAAGTTGCTCCTTACAAATCATTTATTACTAGTTAACTGAAAGCAATGAGCTCATGCCTGAAAAAAAGGGGGGGACTTAATGAAATGATGGACCTTTGGGGAGGGCTTCTCCTGGAGCCAGTTTGTTCTGGGTGAGGGAGGGAGGGAGGAAAGGAGGCGAGCCTCGCATTCCCCTTCCAACAAATCTACCATAATCTTACAAAACAGGGGGATTTTAGCCACATTTTCCAGTAAGCTCAGTGACTTCATTTACATGGCAAAGATTTATGAAACAAGTTCACTACCATAGATGTCTATGACATTGAGTCTCTTTGACCTTGCAAGTATTCTCCCTTTGGTTGAGACTGTTTTCTAAGTTTGAACTCTGGATTTTGAAAGAATGGTCCTATTTAAGGAGGAATCATGTCTAAGAGTATGATGTGCAGTGAGTTTCATGTGGCCCACGCTCAAATATTCACAGTCCCTTACAAGTATCTGAGGCCCACAAATAATTCTGACATGTCTTTTTTTTTTTCCTTTTAATTTATTTGCGAGAGAGAGAGAGATGAGAGCAGGGAGGAGAGGGAGAAGCAGGTTCCCCAGTGAGCAGCAAGACTGATGCGTGGGACTCGATCCCAGGACCCTGGGATCGTGACCTCAGCAGAAGGCAGATGCTTCACCAACTGAGCCACCCAGGCCTCCTCCGACATGTTTTAAATCAAGCCTGTTTCAGTTTTCCTGACCAAAATCTGCCTCTGACATAACCTGGTTGTAGATTTAAAAAACAAAACAAAACAAAAAAACAAGCTCTAAAATGTTTGTTATGGCATGGTTCTTGAACTGAGCTTTCCTGAAACTCTCTCTCTCTCCCTCTCTATTGCCCTGAAAGAAAGAAAAAAAAAAAGGCAATGTCCTTTTTCATTAAAACAAAACAAAATAAAAAGAGAGGGATAAAGGACTTTTAAGTTCAGCTAGGGAATTAAGAACTTTTTTATTTTGGGGAGGAATCAAGAACTTCTAAAGAAGAAATGTGATAGGCAGTAGTCCATCCATAATCAGATTCAGTATTAGGAACAAGAGAGACAAGATCAATCAGGACAACTAGGGAGAGAAGTTTGTGGAAGGGGGGTTTGAGACAATGAGCAGGGATTCGGGGAAGAGAAGTGGACAAGATACGTTGGAAGTCAGTGAGACGAAAGCCCCATTCAGTCCCCGCGTCCCATTTGACCCATCCTGATGTTTGCTCTGCTCAAAGGCCTTCTAAAAAACCCATCCCTCCAAGCTTCACAGTTTCCTGAAACTCTTACAGCCCAGCCTTTGCTTCTGATCACATGAGGGGGAACATATAATGTTATACAAATCCCGTTCTGTACATTCACTTATATAAAGTATATAATGTAATGGCTTTTGGGATGTTTCCAGAACTGTGAGGTCATCACCACAATCAACTTTAGAACATATTCATCAGCTCGAAAAAAGGCTTGTTTGATGTGTTAAAAAAAAAAAAAAAATTCGTATTGGCTAGGGAGTCTTCTACGATGGTCATTCAAATTATTTTTGGAATAACTTCTTTACTGATTAAATATTAATAGAAAAACCTAAATTTAAATCAAGAAAATGACCTGCTTCCAAAATGGAAAAAATGACCACTCCTCTCCACACATCATGGAGAAACACACATTTTCTTTAGTAACATTTCTTCTATGAAATGTTACGTATCTGTAAAAAATTGCCTCCGGAGCCTTTCCCGTTGCTGGTATTTGCATTTCTATTTCGTACCACGTCTTTTTTGCTGTCTGCAGTGGTTTATTCCAACTCCTAGCATTTTCAGTGTTTATATCCCATCTATAAAGGGATTACGACAACCTCCAAATTTCCTTTATTTAATGATGGTACTGAGTTTTCATACAACCCTTACTTTTTTTTTTTTTTTCCTTACTCAAACCCTACATTTTGCTACGGTTCCTCTTAGAACTTGAAAAACCTTCGCAAAGGATCTTTTTCGGGGGATAGCCTATAAAAACAGGATATTTTTATTTATTTATTGGCCAAGTTTTCTATTTTATTGTAAAGTTATCTGCATTTCAAAATGCCAACTCTCTAGAAAAGGCCCCCCCCCCTTCTTTGTACGATAGGTAATTTTTTAAAGTTCCTGAGACATTCACACAATAAATGTTCAAATTCATATTTCATTTGCTTACCTGTAGGCGAAAGTTGGTTTTAATGGGAGGATAAGGAATCCCCACAGGTTAATGCTCTCTTCTGGATTATGGAACGTTTTCTAGATTTAGAGCTGAGATCAGTCTAGAGGCTGAAGGCTCCTTCTACCTAATTTAAATTGCCCTGAGAATTGTTTATAAAAGCTCATAGAAGTGGAAAAACCAACAACAACAAAAGGATAGACAGAAAGAAAGCCACATTTTATTTTTCTAAGCCAGTTATATATATATATTTCCAAAGGGTTCAGTACTAGAAAAATCTGAGGAAACTATGTGTCATACAGTCACTAAGAGCCAAGTGACTTTTATTTACCTAAAAAAGGGTCTATTTGGGAATGCAGTTTCCAATATAGTTTCTATTCTTGTGGTCTGGCATTTTTTAACATTCTAAAATTAGTAAGGCAAACCTGATCACTTGATCCCAAGAAGAATTTTATTATCTTCTCAGTGCTTCAGAGCAAAAAGGGAGCTAGGGGGTTGAAGTCAAGATGCAGGTTTAGAAATCTTCCCCCAAACCAGGGAAAGCCCTTGTGAACCCGCAAGTTGGATGTGAAGGTGGACGTTCTTAAGACTGTAGCACTCAGCTGCCCCCGCCTGCCCACCTGTGCCCACGGCCTTAGTCAGTATGCTATCCGCACCTGTTCAAGTTCACCTCCTCATGCTGCTGCCTTGACTCTTGGCCTGCCCTTGGCTCCTATCCTGCAGGGTCACAGCTCATTCTAGCTACGCGGAGCTGACCTATCCTACCCTTGTGTGTTTATTTGCTGCCCGCTCTACTTGATAGAAACTGAGTGAAGGAAAGGAAATCAAAATTGCTATTTCCAGTGGCTAGAATTCAGCAAATAATCATGGTGTGTGTGTGTGTGTGTGTGTGTGTGTGTGTGAGAAAGAGAGACAGAGACGGACAGAGGCAGAGAGTGACAGTTTGAGATAGAAACAGAGGCAGAGAGAGAGAGAAAAGAGACTGAGACACACAGAAGCCTAGAGACAGCGAGAATGTTAAATTCACAGTGAAACGCTGCCCAAGCTTTGTTTTGAAGAACAGATTTTAGGGGCCGGAGTAGATGTGGAAAACACTTGACAAGTTCTCCAGACCGTGCGGTTGAGAACGTC
This sequence comes from Procyon lotor, assembly GCA_028646535.1. Taxonomy (NCBI): domain Eukaryota; kingdom Metazoa; phylum Chordata; class Mammalia; order Carnivora; family Procyonidae; genus Procyon; species Procyon lotor. The sequence goes on from CM053619.1 coordinate 3,505,893, forward strand.
TGGGCAGGAGAGGGTGCAAGTGAGGGCAGCAGGGAGAAGGGGATTGGGATTTGGGAGACCTGTAGGGGGTAAAAGCAGGAGGCCTTGGTGCTGGATTGACTTCGGGGACCTGCGTCAGAGACTGGGGGTGGGAAGAGTACTGGAGCCTTTTCCCAGAGCAGACCCCCACCCATTCATCCTCCCCTTACTAACCTGCCCTTCCTTCCTCTGTTCTTCTACCCCTTCCAATGGCAGACTCAGCCTAAACCATTAAGTATAGACTATTAATTGCTCAGCATACTGCAGGTTTTGTGTTTTGATTCCACACTCCTTTCAAGTGAATACCCTTCAGATAGAGCACCCTAGGGCGCCTGGGTGACTCAGTTGGTTAAGCGTCTGCTTTTGGCTCAGGTCATGATCCTGGGGTCCTGGGATCGAGTCCCGCATCGGGCTCCCTGCTCAGTGGGAAGCCTGCTTCTCCCTCTCCCTCTGCCTGCTGATCCCACACCCTCTCTCTCTCTCTCAAACAAATAAAATATTAAAAAAAAAAAAAGAGCACCCTACATCTCACACCCCAACAAAAATTCCAGGGGCTCATTGTGTTCACTGGAGAAAGAAAGTTTCAGGTCTTTCCCTTCATCCTGCTGCTCTGAGTTCAGGGCTCCTGGCTTTCCTCTCTGGGGAAGACAGTCCTCGTTTCTTTGGAAATACCTGAAATCTGACCAGTGACCACTCCCCCACCCCTGACCAAGTGCTGCCTTTGCTGAGCCTCCCTCCTCTGAAACCCTGTGCTGTTCACTGTGTGGACCATTCATTCACTTGCCATTAAGCATTCAGTTCACCCGAGCAAACGTTTTCATTGGGCGCCAACCACAAAGGCAGAGAATTTTACTAAGTAGTGTGAGGGTAGTAATCCTTATATAGCATTTTACAGTTTGTCATATTAAGAAGGGATCTTTTATTTCTCAGTTTTTTCCCCTGTTCTTATTAGTGACAGATGTTAAATTTAACAACGTTCTTAGCACTGCTGAAGAGTGTGACGCATTTAATTAGATTACCTGGTTAGATTTCTTCATATTGAATCATTTTGCATCCTTTAGCTAAATCTTACTTAAAGAAGGGTGTTCTTTTAGTACTCTGAGAAGTTCTTATTCTGAATACTCTGGTGGATATTTTCCTCCCTTGGTTTTGTTTTGCCATCTTCATTATGTTGGCCTTTAATTTCTCTCTCTCTCTTTTTTTAAGATTTTATTTATTTATTTGACAGAGAGAGAGATCACAAGTAGGCAGAGGCAGGCAGAGAGAGGGGGAAGCAGGCTCCCCGCTGAGCAGAGAGTCCGAGGCGGGGCTCTATCCCAGGACCCTGAGATCATGACCTGAGCCAAAGGCAGAGGCTTTAACCCATTGAGTCACCCAGGTGCCCGGCCTTTAATTTCTCTTGACTGCTGAAGTATTTTTTTTATTATTAAATTCAGACAATGAACCAGGACCCTGAAGAGTTGAAGTTTTTGGTCCTAATACATTGATTCCTCTTACCTTAATACATTTTTAGCCCTAAGCCTTGTTAGATGATAAATTCTTTGAAAGCATTTTCAGTTTCTTTCAGCTTAATATTCAGGTTTTAAGGTGATTTCTTTTTTTTGGGGGGAGGTTCCCTTAGTAATTTTACAGTTTCTATACTGTTGTAAATTTTATCAGTTTTAGACATCTTATGATTGCTTGGAATGTGGTATTTGCTTATATTTTGTATTTATTGCTGTGTTCCATTTCTTGATTCTAATTTAACTTTTGTCAGTCTTGCTTCCTTTTTCCTGATTAGTGTTGTCAGAAGTTTGCCTCTTTTCTTGTTGACATTCCCCCAAGATTAAACCTGTTGATTTATTTATTTATTCTCTTTTCTGTTTTCAAAGAAATTCTGGTTTTTTCTGCGGTAAAAAAAGCATTTGGGGCTATCTGTTTTCCTTTGAGGATAGCTCCCGCTGCTCCTTGTTTTGGTGTGATGGGTTCTTTCCTTTTCTTATCTCACTAGTCAGTAATTTCAATTTTGATTTCCTATTTCTTTGATCCCAGAGTTATTTAGAAAAGTGTTTTCTCACTTGCAAGTGGTGAAGGTGTTTTTCAGTCGTATTTTAAATTTATACTTGTACTGGATTATGCTTAGAGAAGATCACCTGAAAACCCTCTGCTTTGAATTTGTGAAGCTTTCTTTGGGTCTGTGATTGGTTTCTATGAAGGGTTCATGGATATGGGGAAAATAATGCAGATCTTTAAGTATTATTTTGCCATTTTGTGTCTAAAAGACATTTTTATTATTACTATTATTTTGTATTCCACAACTGTCTGATTTTGGAAGAGAAACATTTAAAATTCCCAGGATTTTTTTTTTAAATCAAAGATTCTTTCACTCTCTAATAATTAATATTACATACGTAGGTGCTCTATTTTTTAGTGAACATTCAGGTTTACGCTCATTGTTTCTTCTCTGTACGTTGTTATTATTAGTGTTCCAATTTATTCTGTTCAGTGCTTTTAACCCTGAGTTCCACCCTGTCTAATATTAATATTGTCATTCCTGCTTTTTTTTAAATTTGCATTTGCTTGACATCTCTTTGTTCATCCCTTTTTTTCCCAACAGTTCCTTTCCATTTTTAAGAACGTTCCTTATAAACACTATATATCTGAGTTCTGTGTTTTCACTCAGTCTGACAGCCTCATTCACTGGGATAATCCATCCTGTTCACATTCATTTTAACATATGATACTTAGTTTTCTTATGATCATCTTTATGTTCACTGTTTATGGTTCTCCTTTGTTTATTTTTATTTTTCAGCTGATTTTGTTTACCATTTACTCTTTTTTTTTTAAATCAATTTAAAAGTTCTATATTTTTTCCATCCTGCTAGTGATTAAGTTTCATTTTTGAGTGTCATAATCTAACACATTTTTTCACTGTATATGGAAATTAGAAGTTCCTATTTTTTTCTATAGAGATGTACAGTGGGGGTGCCTGGGTGACTGCGACAGTTAAGTGTCTACCTTCAGCTCAGGTCATGATCTCAGGGTCCTCCTCTAATCGAGCCCCGAGTTGGGCTCCCTGCTCAGTGAGGAGTCTGCTTCTCCCTCTCATTCTGTCTCTGTGCACGCGCGCTCTCTCTCTCAAATAAACAAACAAACAAATAAATAAAATAAAATCTAAAAAAAAAAAAAAAAGATGTGCAGTGGACTGAATGTGGTCCCCCAAATTTCGTGTGCTGAAATCCTGACCCTAGTGTGATGGTAACTGGAGCCGAGGCCTTTGGGAGGTGATGAGGTCGTGAGACTGGAGCCCTTGTGAATGGGATGAGCTCCTATTAAAGTGACCCCAGAGAGAGGTGTGTTGCCTTCCCTTTACCATGTGTGGGGATAAAGTGAGAAGTTGGCCATGGATGAAGCAGGAAGCAGGTTCTCAACAGATACCAGATACGCTGCTGCCTGGTGCTGGTGCCTTGATGTTGGCCTCACTGGCTTCCAGAGCTCTCAGAAATAAATGCTGTCCAAGCCACCCCGTCTGTGGTCCTTTGTTACAGCAGCGGAACTGAGACAGAAAATTGGGCCTGAGGGCTGGGGTGCTGCTGTAACAAGTACCTACAGGTGTGGAAGTAGCTTTGGAACTGGGTGGTTGGTGTGCACTGGCAGAGCTTGAAGGTCGTGCTGGGAAAAGCCTACAGTGCACTGAATGGACCACTATTCAGGTACCAGCTCAGAAAGCGAAGAGAGCTGGAGGGAAAGTGCCCTTCCTAGAGAATGAAGATAATCATGAACAGAATGTCAGTAGAAATACAGATGATAGGGGCGCCTGGGTGGCTCAGTCGTTAAGCGTCTGCCTTCGGCTCAGGTCATAATCCCGGTGTCCTGGGATCGAGCCCCGCATCGGGCTCCCTGCTCTGCGGGAAGCCTGCTTCTCCTGCTACCATTCCCTCTGCTTGTGTTCCCTCTCTCACTGTGTTTCTCTCCGTCAAATAAATAAAATCTTAAAAAAAAAAAAAAAAAGAAAGAAAGAAATACAGATGATAAAGACCACTTCTGACGAGGTCTCAGAATGGAAATGAGGAACGAGTGAGTGGACGATGGAGAGGAGGTGATCCTCGTTGGTAGAGTGGCAGAGAACTTGGCTGACCCGTGTTCATGTTCCAGTGTTTTGTGCAAGGTAGAATTCGTGAGCATGACATTGGATATTTACTGAAGAGATTTCTCATTTTCATTCCTGAAAACATTTATAGGTTTTTTTTTTTTTT
>CM053619.1:3510645-3610212 GCA_028646535.1 Procyon lotor
GGTTTCACAGGCTCCTAGCTGGAAAGGAGTTGCGAGGCATATGCTAGTCAACTTCTGTTGGTTTTCCTTTTGTTAATCTGTTTTTTGTCAGCCCAGTTTATAGGGCCAGAGCTGGAGAACTCAGGAGGGGAGCAGGAAAAAAAAGGGTTTTCTTCTCCTACATCATGTCACCCACATCCAGTATATCTGGTGGTCGAAAACGATGTGATCTGCTCGTTCAGTTTCAAATGGCCCAGAACCAGCAGCGTCCTCGGGTGCCCGAGAGAGACAAAAGTAAATTCTCTCTTCCTCCCTTTCTTAGGGAAGTTCTACGAATTATATTCTAAGGAAAATGAGCATTTTTTAATGCTAAGCACACAAGAAAATAACACACCATGAGCAGGAGGCAGCAGAAACAGCTGGCAGCATAGACTTGTTATTGTTTAGATATTGGAATTAGCAGGCACAAATAATAAAACAAATCCCCTCTACTGTGGTCTAAGACAAAAGGCAAGATGAGAATCATTTTCTGGGTATAAGAAAGTCTAAAATCCTGACCGAGCAGTTTCAAGAAAGAACCCAATAGAACTCCCAGCAATTAAAAAAGTAAACTGACTGAGATTAGAAATTCAGTCAGTGAGTATACTAGCAGAGTAGACGTGACTGCACAGTCTGAGAATTGGGTCATAAATCAGATCTTAGAACTGTGCAGTACGGTGATTCTAGCAAACCCACAAGAGAGAATGAAGGGGCTGGTGAGGGGTGGAGAAGAGGAAGAGAGAAAGAAAAGGAAGGAAAAGAGAAGGAAAAGCAAAAACAATTCTAAGTTCCACCCCCAGAGAAACACCAGAAAAGTTAGTTTGGGTAGGATAAGCGACAGTGAATGTCCAAAATGCACAGAGATGCCCAAAAATCAGTGGCTTAAGCACAGCCTAAGTTCATGGTTTTCTGCTCAGATAACCACTCCAGCTAGCTAGCTATTCCTGGTCAGTGGATAGCTCTCCTCCATGTGGTAGTCCAGCCTCTCATGGCTTAGTGTCCTCCAGGATGTCACAGTTGCCTGTATCCAGCTGCTGGAAAGGCAAATCAATGTGATGGAGACGTACCTGTTTTGTTTCTTCAAAGCCGTGGCCCAGAAGAGGCATATATCCCTTTGGTTATGGGGAAGAACCAGCTGTGGTCAGTAAAAGCTTCAAGGGAAGCTGGAAAGACATCCTCTGCCCCTGGCAGGCACTTCTTGGCTCTGTTTGTACCGCAGAAGGGGAATACTGCTTTGGTTGCCAGCCAGCCATCGCCGATTCACCGGGAGGTAGAAACACACAGGAAACCTGATTTCAAAAAAGTGCCCGCTTGCATCGTAGAGAGGACTATTGAGAGAGAGAGGACTGATGGGTGTTGGCAGTTCTTTTTTGATAAACGTTTTTATTATAGTGTACGTACCTTCAGAAAAGCCTACAGACCCTCAGTGGGGGCGAGTGCACAGCCTGATGAATTATCACAAAATAAAAATATCTGTCTCCATGCCACCCATATCAAGAATTAGAATATTGCCCCCACCTGAGGAGCCCAACTTACTAGCTCTTCCAGTCGCATCCTGAACCTCTTGTGAGGTTCAGGCCTCAGATGGCCTCATATGGGCCCTATGCTGACTTCACAACACCTCAGATTAGCTTTGTCTGTTTTGAACCTTATACACTTTCCTGTCCAGCTCTCTTGCTCAGTATTTGCTTGTGAAATTCACCTATAGTTAATGTAGCAGTTTCTGTTTGTTCATTAATTTTCATTGCAGCAAAATATTTGGTTGTGTAAACATTCCGTAATTCACTTATCCACTCCTTGATAGACATTTGAGTTGTTTTTGGTTTGGGATATTATAATTATTATAATAAGAAGATCTCTTTAATGTGCTTACCATCATGCCCAGTACAACCTGTGTTTGATCTTACTGTTATTACTGTTGTTAGGTCTTTGCATGTCTCTTCCTTTCTCTTTTCCTTCCATATAACTGTCTATAGTGAAGAAGAATTATTTATTTATTTATTTATTTTTAAAGATTTTTTATTTATTTGACAGAGAGAGATCATAAGTAGACAGGCAGAGACAGAGGGGGAAGCAGGCTCCCCGCTGAGCAGAGAGCCCAATGTGGGGCTCGATCCCAGGACCCTGAGATCATGACCTGAGCCAAAGGCAGAGGCCTTAACCCACTGAGCCACCCAGGTGCCCTGTGAAGAAGAATTATTATCAGGGTTTTGAGAATATTTATTGAAGAGCTGTGTTTCCTGTTTTTGATACTAAAGTATATGGTTGATATTTTCTTTCTTTTCTTTTCCTTTTTTCCTTTTCTTTCTGTCTCTGTCTCTCTCTCTCTTTTTTAAGATCCCATGTGTAAGTGGTACCATGCAGTATTTGTCTTTCTCTGCCTGGTTTATCTCACTCAGCCTACTGAGGTCCACTCATGTCATTGCAAATGGCAGGATTTCCTTCTTTCTCATGGCTGAATAACACTTCGTTGTATCAGTACACCACACCTTCTTCATCTGATGTGTAACATGGGGACTATAGTGGATTACACTGTATGTGTAAGTGATATTTACTAAGAGAGGAGAACTTGAGTGTGCTCACCAAGAACAAAGACAAATCAGAAAACCAGGTGAGTATGTGAGGTGATGGTTGGGCTCATTAACTCGGTGAGGGAGGAGTCCTTCCACACGGCAGGCATATATCAAACCATCATGACGTACACTTGAAATACTTATAATTTTGTCAGTGATACCTCAATAAAACCAAAAAAATGTAATTATGTGCATAAATTATCATTTTTGATCTAATAAAAGTTAAAGAAAAAGTCATGTGGCCATCAAGCTTTCACACATTTCCCAATACGCAATTATATTTTTATACTCCCCTCTTCAGTACGTGCTTCCCTTTCTGGTCTGACCATTTTTTTGAGGGCAGAAATGGGTCTTATAAGTTTTGGTATCTTTTTCTTCCACTAATGTGATGAAAAATTTTGAAACAAAAGCATGTAAGAGCAAACACAGTGTTTTAGCCGTAAGGGAGAAGAGAATGTGTTAGAACGCTGAGACAGTATGCTGGGTCTTGTGGTAACATCTGTCTTTGCTCCCTGCCTTATTCTCCCGTTTATATGTTGGGTGCAGTTCTTCAGCTCTTCTGCCTCCGTGCTTGTGAAGTGTTTGGGGGCTTATGTGCACGTGGGAGCATGAGTATGTAGGTGTGTGTGTGCGTGTAGGAGTGCACACAAGCTCATGGCTACATTTCGTCTCTTTCTTTCTCAGAGATACACACACATATTTATGTACTCGGGAGTGATGAAAGGTCTGATTTTCCAGATGTCAGAAGCAGACTTGCTTTGACATGGAATCATGAATGGCAGTGTGAGCTCATGGTGGAATCTATCCCCCCGTGCACCCAGAGAGTTCAATTAGGCAGTCACTGTGCGTAACTCAGCGCTCCCATGGAGCGACATTGACTCAAACCGGGAAGCCTTGGAGCAATCCATCATCAGTCATGACGTTGCTTCCTAGCTGGCGGGTACTGTGCACACAGCAGACCAGAAGGATTCGGCACTGTTGTTAATACATTTTTTTTTTTATGTAAATCCAACTTTTTCCCTGTGATTTTCCCAGTCAAATTGAAAACCAAAACAGAACCCCCGAAGTATACCAGTAAAACTCCAATGTGGGGGAAAAATCAAATTAAAAAAAAAAAATGTCATGTGGCCAGTTTGTGGTCTTTTATTACCCAAAGATTTATCACATTCGCTGTATAATTACATCTCTACATCTGTGGGGCACAAATGTTTTATGTTTCCAACATTTATGGTTTGACATCGGAAACATCTGTGCAGGCCCAGTATGCAACATCTGGAAGACATTTCTGAGCTTTTATGACATGCGGAGTGATCTTTGTTTTGGAATAAGTGTGTGGTTTCCTCCAGTAGCTCTTCCTGCTAGTAATGTCCTTCTAATTGGCATTTCACTGGGGGATTGAAAGAAGCCTGGCTTCCTGACCTCCACTGGGCGTAAGGAGATACTTCAGAGGAATCTTCAGTTCAGGGGAGAAGATGCCGAGTCATGGGTTTATTCCCTTAAACCACGATTCAGTGATCAAAGGGAGCAGGTTGAGAGGAGGAAAGGGAATTTGCATTGTTGGGCCCCTAACTTTCTTAGGTGCTTTCTTCAGATGAAGGCATTTGTGGCAAAGTATAAACATCATGGTCCCCATTTACCAGTGAGGAAACTGAGTTTCAGAGAAGTAAATTTGCTCAGGATCACCCAGCAATAAGTGGAAGATCTGAGGTTTAAATTAATGTTTGTCTAGCATTGTGTTAGAAGATGCTGTCCTTGTTCTTAAAGAATGGGCTTCTGATAGTTTACCATCCAAACAAATATTTATGGAGAGCCTGCTATATGCCAGGAACCACTTTAGGTCCTGAGGATAGACCAATGAACAAAACAGATAAAATCCACTGTCCTCATGGAGCTTTTATTCTGTCACAATGCAGTGACAATGAACAACAAATGCTTAAGTTACATGGTAGCTAGGAAGTTGTTGAGTGCAATAGGGGGAAAATAGTGCTAAGTATGGGGTTCAGGAATGTTGTGGAAGGATTTATTTTAGTTTGGGTTCTCCCCAGCAGAGCCTGGAACAAGAACTTGGAAGTGGATAGTTGATTTGGGAGGTGATCCCAGCAAGCAAAATTAGGCAGTGGGGAAAGTGACCCAGTGTGGGAAGATAGGCCAATACAGGACGCCTTAAAGAACTCATTACCCCAAGTGGGGCTCACCTGCCCCTCGAAATCCTCTGAGGAGCCATGTAGCACACACCCATAACTGCCCTCTGGCGAGCTAGGGAGGATAAGGGCGAGGCCCTTATCCTTTATTGGTTAAGCCATGCTTTGGGGGAGTTTTAACTCCTCTAAACTTCCAGGCTGTGCTTGCATAGAAAGAAAGGTCTTCCGTGGCTCCGAAGTAGCAACACAGGGAGGTACCAGTGCGTGTACTTGGCGTGGGGGACTGGAAGTGTTTCCAAACATGCTGAATCCCGGTGGGCTTCAGGCATCCGCACAGTACCCCCTCAGTGCTCTGCAGGGCGGAACTTTAGAGTGAGGAGGGCATCGTAGTCCTCATAGGTAAGTGAGATTGAGATGAAGACTTGAAAGAGGTTGAGGGTAGGGCTGGTGCCTATCTAGATAAAAGAGCTTCTAGGCTGCAGTAGAGCCAGTTCTGAGGCTCTGGAGAGGATGTCTGGCTTGGCCAAAGACCATTTAGGAGGCCTACCTGGGTGGCTGAAATGGAGTGGGGATGGGAAAGAGCAATGAGAGAGGAAGTTGAGGGGAGCAAGGGACCAGACCACATAGCCCTTGTGGGTTAGGGGAAAGAGTATTGGCTTTGCCATGAGAGAGAAGGGGAGTCATCAGAGGGTTTTAGCAGAAGAGTGACATGACAGCTTCTGTTTAGACGTATCATTCTGGCTGTTGGGTTGAGAATCAGCTATGAGACGGATGATGAGGATGGCTGGGACCAAGGTGGAAACAGTGGAAGTGGGGAGATGTAGACAGATAAGGATATGCTTTGAAGGTGGAGCCCGCAGGACCTTTTGGCAGAATGGATGTGAATATGAGAGTGGAAGATGGGAGCAGGACCCAGCATCAGCAACCGGATAATAGAGTTACTGTCAGGTGAGGTGGGGAAGGGAGTAGAAGGCAGAGATTTGACGAGGAAGCTCAGGCCTCTCGTTTTGGACATTTATAGTTCGAAGTGAATATTAGACATAAGAGATGCCAAGTAGGACGTTGGATCTACGCCTGGAGTTTAGGGGTGAGGCCCGGTCTGGAGATGTAATTGTGGGAATCTTCAGCATGCTGTTCTGCTTCAAAGCCATGACATTAAATGAGGTCCCCAGAGGAGGGATGTGGAGGGAGAAGAGAGGCGCTCCAGGGACTGAGCTCTGAGGCCTTCCAGCATTTGTAAGTTGGGGGAGAAGAGGAGGCCAACAGGGGGACAGAAAAACTGTAGCCAGAGAAAGAGGAGGAAAGCCAAGACAAAGTTGTGTATGTGAAGTCAGATGAGATCAAGTTGGAGAGGAAATTGGAGGACAAGAGTAACTGGAGACAAGGAGTAGAAACAACTTCTTTGAGTCATTTTTCTCCAAAGAAGAATGACAGCTGGAGTGATAGAACGTGGAGTCAAGAGAGGGCCTTTTCTCTTTCATTGGGAGAAATCATAGCAGTTTGCTGCTGGGAACGATCCACTTGGGAAGGAAAAGGGAGGAGTTGGAGGAGAGAGAACCGCTGCATCGTTAGCCTACCCACTATAGTCAAGAAGTTACGGGCCTGAATCCCCAGGAGCACTTCAGCCTTGGGTAAGAACAGCAGTTCATCATTTTAACAAAAGTGATTCTGGTAGATGTGGAGATGTTCGAGTGGGACTTTATGAAAGTGTTTTCTGATTGTGTCAATTTTCTCAGTGCACAGGGACCCGAAGTCATGGTGTTGGATGTTGAGAAGACAGGGGTAAAGTATTTGTATTTATCTGTGAGTGTGAGGAAGAGCATGAACTAGTGAAACCTGGTATGACTGCCAGGAAACTGAAGGAGGGGTCCCTTTGAGGTGCATGGTCATGAACTTGTTTTAGCCAGGTAAGAACATTAAAGAATGACAAAGAGTGGGTTCGATGTTGCCCATAGGTCAGTATTCCCTACTGTGTGCTCCCAGAGCATATTTCTTTGCTATCACTCATCAGACTTTATAAGGGAGCAGGGACAAGGGCATTCTCCTACATGAACTCATGGCAGTGAGAATTGATGGAACCTTCTGGGTGAGCAACATTTAAAGATATCTGCATCCCTTCATCCCATAATGTGCATAGCTCAGATCCTCTTCCCCTTGGGTAGTACTGTCCCCAGCTGTTGGGCGCAGGATGCAGCTGCTGGCTCTCAGCTGAGTTGTTCTTTGGGAATTGCCCTCAGCCAAAGAGAGCCACCCTCGCTAGGAGCAGCCTGCATCCACTGACTGGTTAATGTGGGCCCACCATCCTTGCCTCGAGGTGAGGTAATTCTGAAGGGCCGTTGGAGGTCCAGAGCTCCCCGTGAGCTGTGCTGGGGCCTTTGTCATGGCTGCATCGGAGCTGAACTCCCTCTCTCTGGCTCTATTTCCTTTTCTTCTTGGCACCTACAGGGGGTGGATTTTGAGGGCATCCCAACAACCTGACTACATGCAAATGGTACTCAGCCTCTTTCCCAGGGAACCCAACCCAAGAACCCTCTGATGCAAAAATTCTACAGTGAGGACCTTAACAAGTGGAAATAAACAAGCGCATAATGATTTTGATGATACATTGTTCATAATAGTGTAAAACTGAAACTGACAGCAGGAGGACAGATTGCTTCAATTATATATGATATATCCATATGGTAGAGGCATCCGTCTGTTACAGATGCACATTTAAGGATATGGAAAGATTTTTGCAATATTTTCCTGATGTACTGACCATAATTTGTTTTTGTGAGATAAAGCAGACAATTAATTTGAAGGAGAATGTATCAAGACACTGGTCACCTCCCAGAGCACTCACTTTGCCACATGCACAGCCGGAAGGTGCCTACGTTCCCGCCCTCATCAGCACACATTTCAAGACTTCCTGTGCCCACATTTTCCAAACCCAGGGCACACAGTCCCTTAAGGGTGTATGTCTTGTTTGGCCTATCTGTCTCAGAAGTGTAGATGCCGAAATGTGTAAATTTCCAGGACGCTTCAGTAATTTATAGGGACAGCCCACAGAATATTTGAAATCAAGACATTTTTGAAAAGCGGCCTATATAATCATCATAAATATAGGTATTTTCATTCTTTTTTTTTTTTTTTTAAAGATTTTATTTATTTATTTGACAGGAGAGAGATCCCAAGTAGGCAGAGAGGCAGGCAGAGAGAGGGGGGAAGCAGGCTCCCCGCTGAGCAGAGAGCCTGACGTGGGGCTTGATCCCAGGACCCTGAGATCATGACCTGAGCTGAAGGCAGAGGCTTTAACCCACTGAGCCACCCAGGCGCCCCGATATTTCCATTCTTATGTCAGCCAAAGGGACTATAAGAAAAATACCAACGTGATACTGCCACTTTTGACCAGATCAAGTGGTTCTCAAACTTCAGTCATTCATATGCCACCTTCATGATTTTTTAAGATTTTATTTATTTTAGAGTGAGCAAGTGAGGGAGAGCACAAGCAGGGGAGGGGCAGGGAGAGAGAGAATCTCAAGCACGCATCCCACTGAGCGCAGGGCCTGATGTGGGGCTCAATCGCACGACCCTGAAATTATGATCTGAGTTGAAATCAAGAGTCGGATGCTTATCTGACTAAGCCACCCAGGTGCCCTCACCTTCATGAATTTTTACATCTGTGCCATCTGTAGGATTACTTACTTTAATCTTTTTCCTTAAGTAGACTCTGTAGAAATGTAAGAACTTTTAAAACTTGATTCTAAGTAGTGATATTGAAGATAAAATTGACTTAATTTACTAGTAATTTTTATTTTTTATTTTTATTGTTTTTTTTTTAAGATTTTATTTATTTATTTGACACAGAGAGAGATCACAAGTAGGCAGAGAGGCAGGCAGAGAGAGGGGGGAAGCAGGCTCCCCACTGAGCAGAGAGCGCGATGTGGGGCTTGATCCCAGGACCCCGAGATCACGACCTGAGCCAAAGGCAGAGGCCTTAACCCACTGAGCCACTCAGGCGCCCTTGTAATAATTTTTAGATACACATTAAAATAGATACATAGCTATCGAAATAGAGAATGTCCTTGTGCCTCTGAAAAAAATCATCTCCAGCATTTGGACCTTACTTAGGGAACACAGTGCTCTAAGTTGTCAGGATTTGAAAGAACAGACATTTCTGGGACCTAAGGCTGTCCTGCTGAGCTGGGAGGAGAGAAGGAAGGCCCTCTGAAGCTCTGTTCTCACTAATGACTTCTGCCAAGAATCTTATTTGTAAGTCAGTCACGTGGAACACTGACATATTATTATATGTTAACTGGGCCTTTCTGAGCTAGTGGGAGAAGGTAATCACCATATAGAAAAGTCTAGATTTTTACGGAGTTTTCTCTCTGAGGCTGTTGGGTGCCACCACCAACACAACTGATAATTTACCAGTGCCTGACAACCAAGTGGGTAGTCCTAATTGTTTCTTGAATTTAATTGACTTAAACTCTTCAAAACTTTTTCTTTAGTATCCCAGAAATTTCAGAAAGTGAATGATTCTTATCTGAAAATGAAAAGAATTCAGAAGCCATATGGGGACAGGGAACAGGAAGTGAGCAAGAAAACATCTGTGGAAGTGACCGTGGCCATTTGCTAGAGCTTTACCACAGGGTGCAGGAAGGGGGCTGTTGAGAGGATATTTGATCTTCGGTGGAGATGCCTCAGTCCAAAGAATAGGTTGTGTTAGTTCCCATAGATAGCCAGAGTATACCAAGAAAACAAATTGTTGATCTGAGATGCAGGCCCCAATATCTGGGATACCTCTCATGGATTCTCATACCCTGGTCCAAACTTTTGTCACTTAGCATCTGGTCAAAAATGCCCATTGTGGAAAGACTTCATTTCATTGTCTAAACCAGCTCTGGTTGGCATTCTTTGTTACTGTAGCTTGGAGAACACAAACTATAGAAGCTAACTAATTGTCATTTCTCTAGACTTCATCCTGCTCCAGTATACCATCCTTCAGTACAGTAATCCTGAGAGTCACATTTGTATACATGTACAAATACTTTTATCCTGTCTGGCCATTATTTTTCTTACAGTGCTTGGAGAAAGGCAGGACAAATGTTACTATCTATCTGCAGATCGTGATTGAGCTAACATTATGGGAATACCACTGTAATCCAAAAGTTGTGCTATTTTGAGAGATTTTTAAGTCATCTACTAGTGCATCTAAGTAAACATTATTATTTTCATTTACAGATAAAAAGTGAAGTTCAGAGAACTTAAATGACTGCCCTCAGTGATGTGGTTAGTGTGATTATAGACTTATAATCTAAGGAGAGAGTTTGCATATAGATCATCTGGATGCAAGTGGAGTGTTTTCTTACGTATTTAGTAGAACTCATACAACTGTCCATACTTCTGAATTGGAAGAAGTGCTTTGGGGCTCTTATCTAGATTTCATTAATAGAGTGTAGCTAATTTTCAAGATGGAGGAGATTGAATTCTTTCATTCCTAGGAACTTAGCCAAGAGAGGAATGAATATTCATCAATTTGTTTTAAAGCCTGGCCTTGCTTATCTGTTTTAATCTTAAGGACTTGAGATCCTCATATGGAAACCATCTTACCAGGGTATGGTGAGGACCAGCAATACTTGGACAAAGGGCAAACATCATTATGTTTGGTGGGTTGTGGATACTCAGTGGCCACAGTGATATGATAAGAGGCATTAGGGTGGTGAAAACATGAGCTTTATAGTCAGACAAACCAAAGTTCCAATCTTGGAACCACCAACTGCTAGCTCTGTGCCTTTGAGCAATGGACTTAACCCTGAAAGGTTATAAAGGGAAGCAGGTTGTCAGTCACTGGTAGCCATGGTTGACAACCAGTGAGCTCTTCCAGCTGCCTGTATACACCCTTGTCATTGAGCATGTCTGTAGTAGGCCAACTGTGTGCCCCGTGTTTGAGCTTTTATTATGGTTTTCAAATTGGAAGGTACTCTTGCAAATCAATGCAAAAAGAGCTGTCGGCCACAGCATAACCCCTAACCAAAGAGTGACACTACACATCCTGCTCCCCCTCCTCGATCAAACACATTCTGGAGGTCTGCAATGTGCACGTCTAGATGTTGGGGCTGAGTAGAGAAAGAGATGAAGCTACTGCCATCTTACGGCTTAGCATTTGTTACACACGATCACAATTTTAGAGGGAATTCAGACGTGGACGGTGACTGTGGCAGAGGCCGTTCCTTGGAAGTCGGGAAGGAATGGTGGGATTATTAAGGGAGATTCCAGCTGTGAAGAAGCGTGTACGTGGAAGGCGCAGGGAGTTGTATGCGTGGCATACTGGAGGAAACTTGAGTCCCGCTGGAGCGGCTGGAGTGGAGCGAGTAATACATAAAGTCGGATAACATGAAGGACTGAGGAGGACATTCCAGGTGAACCCCTCCAAAGATTGGTCAAGTCGGTTGAAAAATGGTCATTGGGTATTTATGTGTAAGCACGATAGGAGAACTTGAGAGGACTTGGACCTACTCAAGTAACCATAAGCTGTTAGAATGCTATGCAGATAGGAGGAATAGTTGTTGTTACTGATCTGTGCAGTTGGCCACTTCCTCTGCCCTGCTTCAGTTATATCTTAGTGGTTTTGGTTTCTGCCACTTACCTCTCTAAGATTTTGAGTTCCAATATGGTAGAATATGACTTTGGTGGTCCCCAATGAACTATGCTCCTGATGCTCCACATTCTGATGTCTCTCCTGCCATTGAGTCTGGGCTCTCCTGTGGCCTGCTTTATCCAGCAGCATATGGCAGAAGTGATGCTGATCCAGTTCTTCACCGATGCCTTCAGAAGGCCAGGAAGCTTCTGTTGTTATGTGTGTGGGGAGCCAATCACTCTAAAACCTTCACACTGTGAGGAGCCCAAGGCAGCCATGCTGAGAGCCTAAGTGGAAGAGAACTGAGGTCCCCAGCCATCAGATCTAGCTATTTCATGGCTGTTAGCCAGCACTGGCTATTCAGGTTCATCTTGGAAGTGAATCCTCTTGTATCACCCAAGCCTCCTTAGCCGATGCCACACACAACACAAATGAACTGTATGTTAATTTCCTGGGGGTGATTGTGCAAAGAACCATAAATGAGGTGACTTAAAAAAACAGGAATTTATTCTTTGGGGTTCTGGTGGTGGGAAGTCTGAAGTCAAGGAGTTGGCAGGACCACGCTCCCTCCGAAAGCTCTAGAGGAAGATCCTTCTTTGCCTCTTGCCACTTCTGGTGGCCCCAGGTATTCTTCAGCTTGTGGCAGCCTCGCTCCAGTCTCTGCCTCCCATCTTTGCGTGGGTGTCTTCCCTCTGTATCTGTACCCAAAGTTTTTCTTCATCTAAGAAAACCAGTCACTGGATTAGAGCCCACTCTGATGGACTCATCTTAACTTTATTGTATCTTCTCACTGGCTTGTGCTGAGGATCAGGCTGGTGTGATCTGAGGCACACTGTAAGTACAAAGGATGTGATTTTTATCTGATTTGATTAAAAAAATATAATTTCAGTATAGACGGTATTGATGATAGTAATAAAAGGCAATATTAATTGATGGGGGCACCTGGGTGGCACAGTTGGTTGGGCATCTGACTCTTGGTTTTGGCTTAGGTCATGACCCTGGGGTCCTGGGATTTGGCCCCATGTTGGGCTCCATACTCAGTGAGGCGTCTGCGTAAGGATTCTTTCCCTCTCCTTCTGCCCTTCCCCCTTCTTGTGTGCTTTCTCCCTCTCTTTCTTTCTCTCTCCAAATAAATAAATAAGCAAATCTTAAAGAAAAGACAGTATTAATTGAATGTTTTCTAAGTGGTAGTATTCAAAGGCAGTGTTTTCTTTCCTTTGTTTTTTACTCACTGTGTAATTGACATAGTGTTAATTTCAGGTGTACAATATAAGGATTCAATAATTCTATACATTTCCCAGTGCTAATCATGATAAGTGTACCCTTAATGCCCTTTAGTACACCCATCCCCTCATCTACCTCCTCTCTGGCAATCACCAGTTTGTTCTCTGAATTTAAGAATCTGTTTTTTGTTTGTCTCTTATTTTGTGTGTGTTTTGTGTTCATTTGTTTTTTGTTTCTTAAATACCACATATGGATGAAACCATATGGTATTTGTCTTTCTCTGACTTATCTCTCTTAGCATTATACCCTCTAGGTCCATCCATGTTGTTGCAAATGGCAAGATGTCATTCTTTTTTATGGCAGAGCAATATTCCATTGTGTGTATGTGAGAGAGAGAGAGAGAGAGAGAGAGAGAGAGAGAGATATCACCTCTTCTTTATCCATTCATCTGTTGATGGACACTTGAATTACTTCCATATCTTGGCTATTGTAAATAATGCTGCAGTAAATATAGGGGTGCATCTATCTTTCCAAATTATTGTTTTGGTGTTCTTTGGGTAAATACACAGTAGTGGAATTGCTGGATCATACACTATTTCTATTTTTAATTTTTTGAGTAAAATTTATACTGTTGTGCTCAGTGACTGCACCAAATTTGCATTCCCATCAATTGGGCATGAGGGTTCCTTTTTCTCTACATCCTCGCCAACACTTGTTATTTCTTGTATTTTTTAATTTTAGCTGTTATGACAGGTGTAAAGTGATCTCATTTGTGTTTCCAATTTGCATTTCCCTGATGATGAGTGATGTTGAGTATCTTTTCATGTATTTGTTGTCCGTCTGTATGTCTTCTTTGGAAAAATGTCTGTCAGATCCTCTGCCCATTTTTAACTGGATTTCTTGTTTGTGTGTGTGTGTTGTCTAAGTACTTTGTCTATTTTGGTATTACCTCTTATTGAATATATCATTTGCAAATGCCTTCTGCCATTTAGTAGGTTGCCTTTTTATTTTGTTGGTAGTTTTGTTTATTGTGAAGAAGCTTTTTACTTATGATGTATTCCCAGTGGTTTAATTTTGCTTTTGTTTCCCTTGCCAGGGGAGACATACCTAGAAAAACGTTTTTACAGCCAGCGTCAAAGAAATTGCTGCCAGTGTTTTCTTGTAAGAATTTCCTGGTTTCGGATCTCACATTTAGGTCTTTAATCCATTTTGAGTTTGTTTTTGTGTGTGGTGTAAGAAAAAGGTCCAGTTTCATTCTTTTGCATGTGGCTATCCAGTCTTCCTGACACCATTTGTTGAAAAGACTGTCTTTTTCCCATTGTATATTCTTCTTTTGTCAAATATTAATTGACCATATAATTATGGTTTTATATCTGGGCTCTGTTTTCTGTTCTATTGATCTACATGTCTGTTTTTGTGCCAGTACTATACTGTTTTGATTACTACAGCTTTGTAACATATCTTGAAATGTGGGATTGTGATACCTCCAGCTTTGTTCTTCTTTTTCAAGACTGCTTTGGCTATTTGGTGTCTTTTGTGGTTCCATACAAATTTTAGGGTTATTTGTTCTATTTCTCTGAAAAATGTTGTTGGTACTTTGAAAGGGATTGCATTAAATCTGTAGATTGCCTTGGGTAGAATGGACATTTTAACAATATTTGTTCTTCCAATCCATAAGTATGGAATATCTTTCCATTTGTTTGTGTCATCTTTAGTTTTATTATTTTTGGAGCAGTTATAAAAAAGGATTGTTTTCTTAATTTCTCTTTCTGCTACTTCATATTTAGCGTATAGAAATGCCACACATTTCTGTATATCAATTTTGTATCCCAGGGCTTTACTGAATTTATCAGTTCTGGTAGTTTTTTTGGTGGAGTCTGTAGGTTTTTCTATATGTAATATCATGTCACATGCAAATAGTCGAAAATTTACTTCTTTACTAATTTGGTTGCCTTTTATTTCTTTTTCTTGTCTGATTGCTGTGACTAGGATGTCCAGTATTATGTTGCATAAGCATTGAGAATGAACATCCTTGTCTTGTTCTGATTTTAGAGGAAAAGCTCTCAGTTTTTCACCATTGAGTATGATGTTAGCTGTTGGGTTTTTAAAAATGATATTTATTATGTTGAGGTATCTTCCCTTTAAACCTACTTTGCTGAGAGTTTTTTTTTTTTTTTAAAGATTTTATTTATTTGACAGAAACACAGCAAGAGAGGGAACACAAGCAGAGGGAATGGTAGCGGGAGAAGCAGGCCTCCCACCGAGCAAGGAGTCCGACGCGGGGCTCGATCCCAGGACCCCGGGATCATGACCCGAGCCAAAGGCAGACGCCCAATGACTGAGCCACCCAGGCGCCCCTTTGCTGAGAGTTTTTATCATGAATAGATAGTGCATTTTGTCAAATGCTTTTTCTGCCTTTATTGAGATTATCATATGGTTTTTATTCTTTTCTCTTGTGAAATTGATGTGTCACATTGGTTAATTTGTGAATATCAAACCACCTTTGGGATCTCTGGAATAAATCCCACTTGACCATGGTGAATGACTTTTTAAATGTATTGTTGGATTTGATTTGCTAATATTTTGATGAGGATTTTTGCATCTGTGTTCATCAGAGAGACTGGTCTGTTGATTTCTTTTTCTGTAGTGTCTTTATCTGGTTTTTGTATGCCGGGCTTATTGAGTGAATTTAGAAGTCTTCCTTCATTTTCAGTTTTTTGAAATAGTTTGAGAAGAATAGATATTAACTCTTCTTTAAATGTTTTGTAGAATTCATCTCTGAAGCCATCTGATCCTAGACTTTGGTTTGTTGGCAGTTTTTTTGTTTTGTTTTTTTTTCTCCTGATTCCTTTTTTTTTTTTTTTTTTTTGCTGATGATCTGTTCAAATTTTGTATTTCTTCCTGATTCCATTTTGGAAGGTTATATTTTTAGGATGTGTTTTTTTTAAATGTGTGTCCAGGATCATCCTTAATCCATATTACCTTCATTGGAGTGGACGATAGGACTTGAGAGTGGAACTGAGTAGTTGACAAGGACGGAGGGTGAGAAGGAGTGACACGCTAGAGCAGAAATGAACCCGAGGGACAATTCTAGCTATTTTATCTTCTTCTTCTTCTTGAGGGACAATTCTAGCTATTTTATCTTCTTCTTCTTTTTTTTTTTTTTTTAAGATTTTATTTATTTATTTGAGAGAGAGAGCAAGAGAGCACAAGCGGGGAGCGGCAGAGGGAGAGGGAGAAGCAGGCTCCTCACTAAGCAAGGAGCCTGACACGGGGCTCGATCCCAGGACCCTGAGATCGTGACCTGAGCTGAAGGCAGATGCCCAACTGACTAAGCGCCCCACCTGGGCGCCCCACTATTTCATCTTCTCGCCCAACTTCCCTGTCATTCTTAATGCATCTTAAACCTTGCTTATCTGGTTGTTAGTTTTATATACTATGTCCCTCTTATTTTTATATTTATCCATATCATCTCCTTCACGGCTCCAACCCAGAACTCATTTTTTCCCCTCCTTACTGGTTTTTCACATTGAATCTCTGGAATGTCAACCATCCTTCTCCATGTATTATTAATATCTTCACATCACATACAGTAGTCACTCAGAGATCGACTCCGGATCCTCCACAGGTTTATCTGACTTGAGAGCCAAAGCGCCACAGAAGACATT
This sequence comes from Procyon lotor, assembly GCA_028646535.1. NCBI lineage: Eukaryota > Metazoa > Chordata > Mammalia > Carnivora > Procyonidae > Procyon > Procyon lotor. The sequence continues at coordinate 3,526,889 of CM053619.1, forward strand.
AAGAATTGAGAGTGGGAAAGAGGTACAATATGGTTCCCTTAAGTCTTAGAACCAGAGGCGATCAGAGAAGCAGGGGGTATGGAGCAAGTTTGAAGGCAGGCGTCTTTGATACACATTATTCTCCAGCTTCCCGTGAATCCCGCTTTCCAGAAGGTATCATGTCTTAGGAGTTCAGAGTGGATAATTGTCTCATGCAGATAGTTAATAGACCTTGCAGCACCTGACCAGTGCACCAGAGAACAGAGATAGAAAGGGAAGCTTAAGTTCAAGAATCTGAGTTCTAAGAAAGGTGCATCTAATCATGTGCAGCCTGTGAAAAAAGTATCTTCTTCCTCAATGATATGTATATTATCACTTATGCCAGTTATTCTAATACAATAATTTAATACCAGCTGACACTGAGATTGCATTTTAAGGAAAACAAATCATTTGTGTACTCATTCGTAGAGGAAAAATAGTCTGATCAACTGTTTTGTCTTTGGTGCTAGATGTTTTAAGTTTGGCTCCCTGAGTCAAGGACTCTCTCTGTGCAAGTCTTTTATTAACAACATGCTCCCAGGATAGATTGGGAAGGGAGGTGGTGGGGGCAGGGGTGGAGGGGCCTGTAGAATTCCCTGAGCCTAGGAGTTTCCTCCGCCCCTCTGAGGCAGAGAGAGAAATTGACAGAGTCAAGAGAGCCTTCTGTCAGAGCTCGAGTTCTGGCCCCAGCTAGTGGTGACCTTAGATTTGTTCCTTCAAAAACTTTGCTCTCCTTTTCTGAAAGCGTTTGAAGCAATTAAATAGTATAACTTATAAATTTAACAAATACCCAGCCAGAGCCTTCTCCAGGGAGGGAGATTAAGTTGCAGAACTGGAGGTCCTGCCTTTGGGAGATTCTCAGCTATGGTAGCAATCTGGATCCCGAGTCAGCACGGCAGCCACACCCATTCAGTAGAGGTGGAAACCAACCCTCAAGTAGAATGAAAATAGGGTTGCTAGTTAATTTAGGTCTCCACAGTGATTTTTTTACATAAGGGAAACGTATGTCTTTGGGACTAACAAAGACAGCATTCTAGAACAGAAAGAAGCCCCTTCTCTGTGGTCCAGCTCCTGCCTCTGCTAAGTGTAGATGAAGTAACTCGGGATTCCAGTTTGAAAGCATGGCATCTTTTTTTTTTTTTTTTTCCCCTTCAGCTTTACTGAGGTGAAATTGACAAGTAGGAATTGTATTCATTTAAGGTGTACAACATGATTTTTTAATTTAAGTTATTTATTAGAGATGGCGAGAGAGCACAAGCAGGGAGAGTAGCAGAGGGAGAGGGAGAAGCAGGCTCTCTGCTGAGCAGAGAGACTAATGTGGGGCTCGATCCCAGTGCCCTGGGATCACCCTAAGGCAGATGCTTAACTGAGCCACCCAGGCGCCCCCAACATGATATTTTGATATACACTGTGAAGTGATCCTCACAATGAAGCTAATTAACATAACCATCACCCCACAGAGTTACCGTTTACTTTCTTTCTTTTTTTTTTTTTTTCTGGTGAGAACACTTAAGATTTACCTTCTTAGCAAATTTCAAGTAACGGTATCAGGTATTGTTAACTGTAGTTACCATGCCGTACCTAAGATCTCCAGAACGTATTCTTTTTGCATCAGTATAGCGTTCTAGCTTTTGGACAACATCTCCCCATTTCCCCCTCCATCCTGTTGCTGGTAACTACCATTCTACTCCTTGTGAGGTCATGGGATCTTACTGCTTGACTGGAATTAGATAATTGACTTGTCCAAAGCACCTGCATTCTTGGACCTGCCCCTGTGTTGAGAAACTCTCAGCCGGGGATAGCACAAAGTGGGCGCAAATGCATAATAGATGTTCTAGAATATATGAAAATTACATTGTTAGGGAAAAACGTCTGCATATCATCCATCACTCATTTGTTCACTCAGCAGATATTTACTGAGCCCTTTCTAGACACCAAGCATTATTCTCAGCCATGGGGATCCAGTGATGAGTAGAACAAGCATAGTCTCTGTTCTCCTGGAACTTACACTCTAGCAGAAGAGAGACGGACATAAGAACAATAAATAAGTAAACATAAACATGATAGTGTGATGGAGAAAAATAAGCTAGGATAGGAAGTGGGGCTCCTGTGTTGTATGGGGTCATCAGGAAAGCAAAGGTCTTACAGTTAAGATGACATGTAAGAAGAACTCTGAAGGAGGGTGTTTGTTAAAACCACCTGCAGAGCTTTTTAAAATCCCAGTGTTTAGCCCATTCTTCAGACTCTCTGAGGTTGCGACCCAGTGGTCAGTGGGTTTTAAAGCCTCCCAGGTGACTTTGATGTGCAGCCCAGGCTGAGAACCAGCCACGAGGTGCCTGAAGGCCATTGTTAGGAGACGTGATAGTTGTGTCTGTCAACTTGGTTGGGCCGCAGAGCCCAGAAAGGTTGTCAGCCGTTATTCTGGATGTGTTCATGAGGGTGTTTTTGGATGGGGTTTACAGTTAAATGATTGTGGACATTGAGTAAAGTGGAATGCCTTTCACATTGTGGATAGGTCTCATCCAGTCAGCTGAGGGCTTGAAAAGAACGAAAAATTTGCCAGCAGACAGCTTTTACACTTGTAACACTGGCTCTCCCCGAGTCTCTAACGTGCTGGCCCACCCTGCCGATTTTGATCTTGTCAGCCTCTGCGGTCATATGAGCCTGCCCCTTAAAATAAGTCTCTCTGTATGTATGCACCCTATTGGTTCTGTTTCTCTGAAGAACCCAGAGGAGGGTTATAAGCAGAGAAGGGGTAGGATCTGATGGGCCTTTTAAATAGACCTCTGGTTGCTGTACTGAAACTTACACCATAGAGGACCCAAGGGCAGAAGCAGGGAGACTCTTTTGGAAGACACTGTAATAATCTGAGCAAGAGTTAATGGTGTCCCGGACCTCAGTAGTAGCAGGAAGGTGAGGTGAAATTGGAGGATTCTGCATTCTCTCTGAAGGTAAAGCCACCAGTATTTGCTGTTGGACACGTGACAGTTTTGCTACAGGTTATTTTGGTGCTCTGGGGCCTCATCCAATCATAGCTTGGGTTAGCCACTTACTTTATTTGATGCAGATCACAGGAGGCCAAGCAGAAAAGGGCCGTTAAGTATTAACAGACACATGCAGTAAAGTGAAAGCCTGATCCTTAGAGAATTCTGGCCTCAACCAAACAATTCAAACATTTTCAAACATGTTGGAATAAGCAAGAAACAAAACACGCTTTGACAGATAATTTATTTCCAAACTATATGTATCTTAAGTGTAACCGACTCCAGCTGTTTTTCCTCCTTTGCTCTTTTCCTCTCCCATCGTTTTGACAAGGCGCTGACAGCTTTAGAACACGTCCAGTGTAGTGTTCGCACAGTGGGACGAAACATGTTGCTATTCACAGGGACTCTGACCTCAGGAGGGCCCAGTTCTATTCTATAAATCATCATCCAGACAGACATTCAAGTGCCGCTCTCTTTGGCGGGGACCCTCGACCCAGCCCAGGTCTGGTGTGCACCGGGAACAGCCGAGTCAGGGTTCCCGAGGAGCTTCTTCTGTCCTTGTCCTCTGTCTCTTCCCCACGGCAGCTCTACCTGTCACTTCGCAGGTCCAGGAACCTGCCTGCTGTCTTTTGCCGCAGGGGTGTTCACGCAGGTGTGCCCTTTATCTGGCGGCTGTTTGTCCCACCTGCTTCACTTAGCTCAGGGCTTCAGTCTTTTCCCTGGAGCCCCTGACCAAGTGGGGCAGATTGTCCTTCAGCTCCTGTTTAAGGGCTTCTTCCATACTGAAACCTTCCTTGAGCCTCTCCAAACTAGGCCACCTACCCCTTTTACTGGACTTTGTAGGAATCTTGAGATCCAGCACATCTGTATGTATCCTTATTTGTTTTTATCCTCTAGGCTCCAAAGCTCCATGAGCCTAGCCTGCTCCTGCTCCATCACCCAAGCCTGCCTGGTTCATATCTGCCCAGCCACCCACATAGTGCCTTATACCCTTAGTATTCCATAGTAGTTTCTGGAAAAATGCTGTGTGCTTGGCAGTGTGCTAGGCCCTGAGTACACTTTGGTGCTCAGTAAAGATTCAGTGGCCTGGGAACAAGATGGCAGAGTAGGCACTCCCTGGGCTCACCCCCCATGGACACACCAAATCTACACCTACATGTGGCACAACTCTCCCTGAAAATGACCGGAAGACTAGCAGAACAAGTCTTCCCCAACTAAATATATAAAATAAAAGCGACACCAAGAGGAGAAGAGGCAGAGGCACAGTCTAGTCAGGACTCATACCCCTTGCGTGGTAACCCACACACAGGAAGGATATCGCAAACACAGAGGCCCTCCTTGAGGGAAGTGTTTATGCCCCACACTGGGCACCCCCCGCTTTGGGTACCTCACCCAGGAAGACGAGCCCCCATAATGTGTGGCTTTGAAAACTACCAAGGATTAACTCTGGGAGAGTTGGAGGACTATAAGAAACTGAGACTTGGGGTGTCTGGGTGGCTTAGTCAGCTAAGCTTCTGCCTTTGGCTTAGGTCATAATCCCAGAATCCTGGGATTGAGCCCCACATTGGGCTCTCTGCTCAGTGGGGGTCTTCCTCTCCCCCTCCTCCCCACGTGTGCTGTCTATCCCTATCTCTGTCTGTCTCTCAAATAAAAAAATAATTTAAAAAAACTTTTTTTAAAGAGCTTTTTTTAAAGAGCTCATGGCAGAAACTCATTTGATCTGAGACTCAACATAAAAGCAGCGGTTTGAAAACTGGGTCATATGTGAAGGACATTTATTGACTAATTTTAGGGGCAGGGATCTATAGGAACTTTCTGTGCCATAGGGACAGGGATCCATAGGAACTTTCTGTGCCATCGGGGCAGCAATTTATAGGAACTTTCTCCAGGAATGGATACACTGGTGGGTGCCTTTATTTTTTTTTTACTCCATATCTGCCTGCCTGGCCTGACACTGCTGAGTGCCATTTCTGACACTCTCCATCCGTTAGCACCGCTCACCCTACCTTGGTGTTCCCCTGTGGACATGCTCTGCCAGGTTCACCTGCCTGAGCAGGAACCTCACCTAAAAAGCTCTGGTCCCAGCCCACCTGGTGGGCAGCCTTGACCTGGACTGGCACTCCCCCACAGGGTGGCTGGTGCCCCAGGTGGGGCCGGCCCTGTTCACCAGTGTGCCTGCAGCAGCCGCAGCCGGGCCTCACAGCCAGCCACATCGGGGGCCAGCCCCACCTACTGTTTCATCTGCAGCAGTCGTGACTAGGCAGTGGAGCCAGCTGGGCTGGGGGACAGTCCCGCCCACCAGGGCACCTCTAGCAGTTGCAGCCCAGCCACAACAGGAGGGCACCCACAGCCCACATATGGGACAACCCTGAAACCTCTGGGTCTCGTGATCGTGTGTGTGTGTGTGTGTGTGTGTGTGTGTGTGTGTGTGTGTGTAGGGGTGTTATGCTTCTGGATACAACAGGATATTTCCTGCGAAAGGCCAATCCTTCAGGACTGGGAGATGTAGCTGATCTATGTAATACATAAAAAGAAACACAGAGTCAGGCAAGATGGAGAGACAGAAGGATATGTTCCAAATGAAAGAATAAGACAAAACCTCAGGAAAAGAACTGAATGAAATAGAGATAAGCAATCTGTCTGATAAGGAGTTTAAAGTAATGGTCACAAAGAGCCTCGCTGAACTCAGGAGAAAAATGGATGCACACAGTGAGAACTGTATCAAAGAGATGGAAAATATAGAAATGTATGAATTAGAACTAAAGAATACAATAACTGAAATGAAAAATAACACTAGTGAGAATTAACAGCAGAAGAATGGATCAGTAATCTGGAAGATAACATAGTGGAAATCACCCAAGCTGAATAGCAAAAAGAAAGAAGAATGTTTAAAAAAAAATGAGGATGGTTTTAAGGGGCCTCTGGGACATCAGCCATACTAACATTTGTATTCTAGAGATTCCAGAAGAAGAAGAGAGAGAAAGGGGCAGAATACCTATTTAAGGAATAATAACTGAAAACTTTCCTAACCAGGGAAGGAAATAGCCATCCAGATCCAGGAACCACAGAGCCCCAATCAAAATGAACCCAAAGAGATCCATACCAAGACCTATTATAATTAAAATGTCAAAAGTTAAAGAATCTTAAAAGCAGCAAGAGAAGAGCAACTAGTTACATATAAACAGGCTCCCATAAGACAGCTCGCTGATTTTTCAGTAGAAACTTTGTAGGCTAGAAGAGAGTAGCTTGATATATGCATAGTGCCAAATGGAAAAAAACAAACTACCACCAAAGATTACTCTATCCCACAGTGTTATCATTCAGAACTGAAGTTTTGAAACCATTTTGTTAATGGTTTCCCTCGCTGTGCAAAAACTTTTAAGTTTGATGTGGTATAATTTGTTTATTTTTTGCCTTTTTTTTTTTTTTTTGCCCTTGTCTGAAGAGGCAAATTCCTCCCAAAAAATATTGCTAACTTTAGTGTCCAAGAATTTACTGCCAATGTTGTCTTTTATAATTTTCACAATTTTCTTAGTTCTACTTACGGCCATTTCTACTGAAAGCAGTTCCTTTAACATTTCTTATATGGCTAGCTTAGTGGTGATGAACTTTAATTTTTGTTTGAGAAGCTCTGTATCTCTTCATACAAACTTGAGGTTCCTCAAAAAGTTAAAAATAGAACTGCCATACAACCCAGCAATTTCATTTCTAGGTATTTATTTGAAAAAAAACAAAAACCCTAATTTAAAAAGATACTTGCACCTCTGTGTTTATTGCAGCATTATCTATAATAGTCAAGATATGGAAGCAATCCAGGTGCCCATCAACACATAAATGGATCAGAAAGATGTGGTGTATAGATACAGCATACATATACTAATAAGTCAGCCATTGAAAAAGAAGTTCTTGTTTGTGACAACATGTATAGACCTAGGGGGTATTATGCTAAGTGAAATAAGTCAGACAGAGAATGACAAATACCATATGATTTCACTTATATGTGGAATCTAAAAAAAAAACCAAATGAACAAACAAACCAAAACAGAAACAGATTTGTAAATACAGAGAACAAACTTGAGGTTGCCAGAGCAGAATGGTGTGGGGGATTGGATGAAATAGGGGAAGGGGGTTAAGAGGTTAAACTTCCAATTATAAAAGAAGTCACAGGGATGTAAAATGCAGCATAGGGAATATAGTCAAAAATATTGTAATAATTTTGTATGGTGACATGGTAATTAGACTTACGGTGATCATTTCATAATGTATATAAATGTTAAATCACTGTATTTTACATATGAAACTATTATAATGTTTTTTTAAAAAAAGATTTGTTAACTGGTATAATTCAGATGTAAATGTATATAAGTTCTTGATTATTTTCCTAAAATCAGGTCCCATTCCCAAATTTCTAGTATCAACAAAAGATGTCATGATTGTCTTTCTCATTTCTAAGCTAGGAAATGCTGCTTTCTTCTTTTCTTGTGTGAAGTACCATCACGTCCTGAAAGTTAGTTATTTGAAATCGTCCTTATATTCACATCTTCTTTATTCCTGCTGATACGAATTAGTGGTCCTTGTCATGAACTGAATTACTAAAATAGCTATTCTCATTCTTCCTTCCTCCCCAGAGGCAAATATTACCAGGAATTTGGTGCATATCCAGTTCACAATCCTGTACTTAAACACACCACACACACACACACACACATACACATGTATATGTGTATATGTCTATGTAAGTGTATATAAACACATATATAAACATGTATATATGTATATATATAGTTTTTTGTGCTTTTAAATAGTATGTGATATTCTGAAGCATGCATTTAATATTTTATTATTTTTATCTTGAATGCATATTTGTGACTTTTTATAATTTTTTAAAATACTACATTTTTTTTTTAATGAGACAGGGAATTCCCATTTTAAGATTGTAATCTAAAGACATTTTTGCATTCTTTTCCTCTTAAAAAGTCTTCACAAAATAAGATGAAGAAAGGAAAGAAAACTACAAATTTAGTAGAATTTGGATAAAGCTATGTGACATGTATAATGCCCATATAACTGTACTCTATGAAGGTGGAAAGCAGAACAAAGGACATACGACTTTTAACAGCAAGGAGGATGGTAGGGTAAATCTGTATCTGTGGGGTAGAAAGGGAGGGATAAGGCAGGACAGAATTAAAATCTAGGACTTACCTGAGGTAGAAAAACTAATAGGAATCCTTTCACTATAGAGTCACATCCTTCCAGGGAGGGTGACAGAAGTGAACCTATGACCAGCTCCATGCCCGGGGACTGCAAGGGAAATCACCTCCCTCTCAGCAGGGGCAAAACCCACAAGCTAGCACTCCCATGGATTTACCATTCCAATTCACATCACTTGGTGGTTCAAAAAACACAAGCTGTGAAGTTTGTTTACAGTGTTCCTAGACTGGCGGATACCCTGCCAGTGCTTGGCAGAAACAAAAAAAAAAAATGGAAGCAATGATTAACCTTAGGAAAAACAAATAGTTGTACAAGAACTGTTTAGTGGTGAAAAGTATTTATATAGTTATAGTAATGAAAACTCTAGATATGGATTTAACAAAAAATTGAAGTGTAACTATATTGGGAGAATGAAGGAAAGGGAAAAGAGGGTGTAAGTGAGCTAGATAATAGGGAACCGATAGATCATAGGGAACCAATAGTTAATGTCTGAAATTATTAATAGAAGAATTTCTAGTATTTAGAAATTTGAGATTATTTATTAAATAAAGAATAAAGAAGGGGCGCCTGGGTGGCTCAGTCGTTAAGCGTCTGCCTTCGGCCCAGGTCATGATCCCAGGGTCCTGGGATCGAGCCCTGCATCGGGCTCCTTGCTCAGCAGGAAGCCTGCTTCTCCCGCTACCACTCCCTCTGCTTGTGTGCTCTCTCTCGCTGTGTTTCTCGCTGTCAAATAAATAAAATCTTTAAAAAAAAAATTAAAAAAAAAAATAGAAATTCGAGATTAAAGAACAGTGACAGTTAAGGTTGGAACCCTTTGAAGGAGTTGCTTCCTGGGACTCGAAAGAGTAAGAAAGGTTAAGTAAAAAAAAAAAAAAAAATAATAATAATAATAAATAAATAAATAATAAGCCTTTTAGCACTATTTGACTTAAAATTATTGGAATAGAATATTTTGTTTAAAATAAAACTCTAAACACAAAGGCGGTAATAAAATAAGTTATGCAAATACAAGCCACACAAAACACTGTGATGTTAATACAGAAGTAGAATTCAAGGCAAAAAAATATATCAGACAAATATTTTTTTACTGAAGCTTATGGCCAACCAGGAAAATATAAAATATAAAAGTATATATATAAATATATATAAAATATAAAATTAAAATATAAAATAATTGGGCCTTCCAAACATCATTAAAACAGATAAATCAAAAACTGTTTTAAGTTGCAGGAACAGTGGCCCCAAATAGCTACTTTTGAGGCATTAGTATATCTCTTTTAGTCATTGTTAAATCAAATAGGAGCAACAGGGAAAGGATATGGAAAGAATTTAAATACTATTAATAAAGTAGTCTTAATATGCTACACTGTGTTATACTGTCTGTTAAACAGAAATTATATGAGTTAATGCATTCTTATTAAGAATCTATAAAACTAGAAATAAATAACCAAAATGTAATAATAATCCCAGTCATCCGGAGATGTTCATGCACTGTCCTCAGTAGTTCTTATAAGAAAGGAAACATTAATCCTTCAATTAGACTTTATTTAGAAAGCAGCGATAATGTGAACAGTACAAATTAAAACTTATGGGAAGTGGCTAACAGAGCATTGTTCAAAAAAAATTCATGATCATAAATACCTTCATTCCTAGATACTGAAATGAAGAAAAAAATCGCTGACTCAAGAAATTGGAAAAAGAAAAATGAGAAAATTTAAAAAATGGAACAGGGAATATAGGAACAAGGAAATGGTAAAAATGAAATGTATATAAATAACATATAAACAGAAATTCATGAATTGGGATTTATAAATAATAAATAGTAAAAGCTCAGCATGTCTAATAAACAGAGATCACTCAGAAACATAACTTCAGGCATTAGAAAATATGTACAATCATAGATATCAAATAGATAAAGTACTGTGAAAATATTTAGAAAGCCCAAAGCTAATAAGTTTGCAAACTTTAGAAAAATGTAAATTAGAAAAGTTTACTAAAGTAGAAAATCTCAAATAAATATTTCATCAAGAGGGAAGTTGAAAAAAGTCAAGATATTACCAGGAATAAATGTGTCAGTTCTAGACACTTTTGTAGGCAAATTCCTTCCGACTTTCAAGGGACAGATAACCCCTGTAATATAAAAACTGCTCTACATTCTATCACTTTCTAATTACATATTGGAAAAACACTCAGTCTCTCTGAACATCAGTGTTTTAACTAATAAATCATAATAAATGTACTTGACTACCAAAATGTAAGGAATCATATGTAGATACACACAAAAAAAATTCTTGATAAACTATAGGAATGTCGTCACTTATAAAAACCTCCACACCATGATAATATAACAATCACATTTGGAAAATGTCACAGGGAAAAGGTCCCATTTACATGAGTAACCAAAAATCCAAAAAAAGCCCTACAACAAGAATGGTACAACAAGAATGGTACACACTAGTCTGCTTAAGAGTCACAAAGATTACTTGACTAAAGAGACACAGATTTAGGATGATGCTAGGGTTGACACGATTTGATTATGGAAAGTATGACGTATGTGGGCAGTCTGACGCTGAATTTATAATTTCGCTGTGGAATTTACTTTTGCATTTTGAGTGATTTTTATGAAAGTCCCGGCCAGACTATTTTCCATGACTTTCAACAGAACAAGAGTATCTACTGCCACACAGTTGTCTAGCTTACATTTATTTAGTTTTCTGCTGAACACTAATGAACAAATACATTTTCTATGTTTAATTTGTATTATTAGTGGGTTTGCTTCTATATTCTGAAGAGATCTCTTCTTTTGCCCAAATGGTGACTCATATAAATGAAATACACAAGGGTTCTCATGATTAGGTCACCAAGGAGGCATGAGGGACCTCCCAAGAGGCCAGAGCAAACAGCCATCTCCACCACTGGTCTGGCATTTGGGGCAGCGAGAGGAGGACATACAATCAGACATAACATATCTCTGTGCAAGCCCAGGGTGAATGTCAATTCCCAGGGATCTGTGTTTTCAAAAAAGACCCATGACATAAGCGATTGCTGGACTATAGCTGCTCCCTTGCAGTCCCCCAAAGCTGCTGCTTTATCTTCAGGCAGGAATTTGGAAACACTCTTCTACCCCAGAATCTGGGGTGGTAACGGGGTTCCCAAGTGAGGTAGTACAGCAGAGATCGTGGAATTTTAACTCCGACTCCCCTCAGGCGAGAGCGGTACCGTGCCGATCCCTGGGAGTGCGGGCACAAAGGACAGGCAGATTCTTCAGAACGGGCTAAAATGGATTTCACACATGCAGATCCACCACGTAGATGTCTCCTAATAGTCCCATCTTGATTCATCTCTCTCTCATCTTTCAGAGACCATTTCCCCCCCCCATTGTCTTTTCTAAGTTCACGTGAAGCCCGCGTTGGGGAATCGAGCGCTGTGTGTTGTTTTCCAGGACCTCTGACAATGCCTGCTTCATTACCATCAAAAGACATTGACCTAGTGCCGTCCGTGTTCAGGAAGTGGGCCTGGGAGCTGAAGGTACTGAAGAGTCTTAAGATGGTTTCTGTTCCTGAGAGGCTTACGACTTTTGTTGTGATTGGCTTGAAAGTAACATCCAAGTAAAGCAGGATCAGCCAAGGGCTGCGTGATGATAAAGGGGTTTAGGAGGCAGAGGGAATGGTCGTTGAGGACTGATGGGAGCGAGATGGGGAAGGGATAGATGGGGGGGCCGGGCTTTAGTGGCAGGCTTGGACACATGCATCCTAGGGCCGCTGGAGTGCTGCTTTCTCAGAGGCTAGGAAGATACCCCAAACCTCCACCCCGTCCCCCACTCTGCAGACACACCCCAGAGCAGAACTCTGTGGGACGATGGCTTTCTCCCCACAAATTTAAGATGGCCGGATGGAGATCCTGGGTGGAGAGGCTGGAAAAGGAGTTGAGGGCCTAAAGTGAAGGAGGGCAGCCTGGCCAGAGGTACCAGGGGTGTGCTGAACCACGTGGTCACAAGAGAAGGGGGAGAAACGCTGCAGGCTAAGGCCTTCCAATCTCAGCAAACCTCCCCACCAGCACCCCAGAACCCCCACCTGGGAGCTCTGCTTCATTTCCACCTCCCTTATCAGCAAGGGCTGCAGACAGAGGAGAAAACTGCCAGAGAGTGTCTCTTCTCTCTCCAAAAACAAGATTGTATAATATGGGCTTAAGGTTCCATAAAATGGTCTTACCCTAGGCACCGGACCAGGGTAAATTCAGGAGCCACGTTCCCCAGCAGAGAGCTGTGCTTTGGTATAGCTTCATGGCAGGTAGGGTGGGAGGTGGGGTTGGGGTCTGGGTTATTTGCAGCCCCCATTTCCCATCAGGCTTAGACTGCAGGCGCCCACACCGGATGCCAAACCTCGGCACCTCTGTCTGCCCCTCCTCAGCTCTCTCTCTCTCACTAGGCCCTGGTGACCGTTCTCACCACCCACAACACCTTTAGCTTCCGTGGTCTACCCAGTTCGCTTGGCCAGCAGCTCAGCTTGCTTTCCTTTGAAATTGTTCATAAGTCGTAATTATCTGATGAATAGGGGGGGTTAGGACTTCTGGCTCTGCCACTTTACAGCTAGCTTCCTTACCTGTTATCCTAGATGGCAAGGAGGGGAGGGGGTTATCAAATCTCACCCAACTTAACATCACTAGGCATTAGGCAAATGCCTAAAACCACAGTGAGCCATCGCCTCGTGCCTGTTGGAATGCTTATTATCAAAAACATAAGAAATTTAGTAGCTAAGACATGCAAACAACCTAAGTGTCCCTTGATGGATGAAGGGATAAGGAAGTCATGGTCATGGTCTATATACAATGGACTATTATTCAGCCATTAAAAATGAGGAGATTTTGTCATTTACGACAATATGGATGGACCTTGGGGGCATTACTGTGATATAATAAGGGAAGACTGATTGAGAAAGACAAATACTCTATGATCTCACTTATATGTGGAATATAAAAGGAAAAGTAAATGCATAGAGAGAGTGATCCGATTTGTGGTTACTGGGTGTGGGGGTAGGGGGCAGGGTTGGATGAAGGTGGTCAAAAGGTGCAAACTTCTAATTGTAAAGATTTTTAAAAAAAGGGGGAAAACCCTCACCCAAGGTGGGAGTTGGTTCTTTCCATGGCAAGACAAATTTGAGACAGATCTGGAAGGTTAAGCTTATGTTCTAGCATTCACATTGGCCAGGAGGAAACTGGTCTACAACGGGAGAATAATGTGAGCACTCTGGCAGAAGGGAAATCATGCAGCTCACTCAGAAAACATGGAGAGGGACCATCTGGGTGGCTCCATTGGTTGGGTGTCTGCCTTCAGCTCAGGTCATGATCCCAGAGTTCTGGATCCCAGAGCCCTGCATCCCCACTGAGCAGGGAGCCTGCTTCTCCCTCTGCCTGCCGCTCCCCCTGCTTGTGCACGCTCTCTCACTTGCCCTCAAACAAAATCATTTAAAAAAAAAAAAAAAGAAAATGTGAAGTCCAGGTCGGTGTGAGTAGGGGAGCAGGAAGCTGTGGAAAGGCACACACCTTGAGTGTCCAGCCGGGGATTCTCACCAAGCCAGCAATGAATCATGGTGACTCATAGGCTGACCTTCCGCTGCCCTCCCTGACTCGCTCCTCAAAGGGTGGCCCGTGGAGCAGTAGCAAAGCATCGCCTAGGAGTTTGGGAAAAGGCAGACTCTCAGGCCTCACCCTAGACATTTTGAAACCGAATCTGTATTTTTGCAGGATCCCAGGTGACTCATTTGCACATTAAATCCTGACAAGCACTGTTCTGTTGCACAGATTATTAAAAGCCCCAGCCTCCCTCGAAGCCTTAACCAGGAACAGATGGCTCTCAAATGTAGCTGGCGAAGGGGTTTCCAGCCATGGCCCCGAACCCCCATTTCTCCAGCAGCTCCTTGCATCATCCCCGGAGCCGGGGCATCAGAAGTTCTCACACTTGAGGAGGCACCATCAGCCAGAGCCGGGCATTCACGGGCAGGCTCCTGGGCCCCGTGGCCCTGCCCTCCCCAGGCGTCCTGATGCTGGTTGTCTCTCTGGAGACTGGAACAGGAGAAGCAGTGGGCTGGAAGGACCACTTATCCTTGTCAAGTACAAGATTCTGGAAAGACTGGGGAGCTCAAAAATATTAATATTTCCTGTGTAAAAAAGCTCTGGATTTGTTGTATGGGTCTTCAGCTTGCCCCAACCCTGCTTTAACTACACATTTATCATAGTTAAAGTATAAATAATACCATTAGCCTTCCAAGCAATGATAAAATTAGCAGTGTAAACAAAGCAAGTAAGTGACCTTAGTCAGACCCCTAGCTGACTCTGACCCAACACCTACTAAGACGATTAGTCAGGGCAAATTTGAGCAGGGCAAAGGGGCCCTGGGGAGGAGAAAGAGTCTCTCCCTATTTATTTCCTGAGAACCATCCAATGCACAGGACCGGTTCCTAAAACGTCTGCAGATGATTAGGGCTCTGGATGTCTAGAGCTTCAGCCCAGCTCTGTGCCAAACTCCGTCATGGTTAGTTTTCTCTGGGAAGAAAGTTCCTTCCAACTTAAAATTGTCCTGCTGTTAATACTCCGGCTCCCTGAGATGGGAGTGCTGTCTCCCAGGGCTCCAGCGAGCCCCGCTGCGGAGTGGGAAACCGGCCGTGGTGGCCACTGCCCTCCTTGGTGACGGTGGGGTCCTGACTGGGTGAATGAGAGGTGTGTCCATTGGCTTGCGGCGGACACCCATGTCAACCCTCCCACCCCTTCCAGAGGGCCTTCTTGACTCGCCTCGGCCAAAGTGAGCTCCCCTTCCTCTAAACCACGGGTTGGTGTTACTGACATGGAGCCCCTTTGTTGGGCTCCTTTTTCTGGGATTGTTTCCTCGCTTGTTCACTAATTTCTTGACAGCGGAGGCCCTGCGCGACACTGCTTTTGGTCTTCTGTGTGAACAGGCCCAGTATCTAAGTCAGACGGCTTGGCTTAATGTCCTCCTTTCAGTGAGTGAAGGAGGGAAATGCTCCTCCCATACTCCTTTGAGCTCCTCCCAGAAGAAGACGATTTAATCTAGCTGTCAGGTTGCAGGTATTTGGGGCCATTTCAACCAGTGGGCCATGTGTTAAAAGGTCTAGTGTGCAGGTGAGAGCACATGGATACACATGTTCGTGTGTGCGTGTGCATGCCTTTGTGTTTGTGCCTGTGGGTGTGCATGTGTGTATGCATTCGCGTGTGTGTGCACATCTGTGTGTGTACATGCATATATGCACGTGTGTGTGTGTGTGTGTGTGTCCATTACTTTCTTCTCCGAGGCAGCTAGAGCAGTAAGCTCAGAGTGTGACAGTCCCTCTGTCTCTGCAGCCGCAGTCACACACATACCAAACAGAGTGGAGGCCAGTCGGAAAGTAGGCCGCGCTAGCACTAGTTGTTAGTGGCAAATAGAGCAAATAGACACCGTGCCCTGGCTGCCTGGGGTCTCTCTGGCTCCTTCCTCCTCTTCCACTTCATGTCCGCTAGCTCCAGAGTGATGCTGAAGCCTACTGTGGCAGAGCATTCAGCAGTAGAGATTAAGCTCACGAGCCCCGTTCGCCACATCTCCCCACGGTGACTCTTCTCACCGTAAGACAGCTGAGGAAGGCGGTCTCTGGCTTGACCCCCTGACTCAGTTCCCCCAGTTCATACCCGGATCCCAGCTTCTGCGCTGCAGCCCCGTGCCTTCGTGCCAATCAGCTACACTCTTCAAATTATAGGTTTCTGTGCTTTAAAATATAGACCATGTTTTAGTGACCACACTCACAGAGACTTAAATGAAATGACGTCAGCAAGTGCTTAGTAGAAACAGTGGGAGCACATTCAAAAGGAAATTCCTTACTGTCTTTCCTCTCAGGCCTGGTGTGGCTTTTTGATGAACTGAGAGCGAATCTTTATAGGATGATTGATTGAACAAACAAGGTGTGTTTCTTGCCTACAATTGATGATTTAATGTGTCCCTCGAGAAGTGATTTTATATTTTTTGCGTTGGGGTCTGGTGGAATAGAAATACTCTGGTGGGGAGGGAGGGTGTATTTATCAATCAAAAGTTGGCTTTAAGGGCAAAGATAAGATGGTGTCATCTGAGAGGTCAGTCTGTTGGAGCTGGTGTTCTGGAAGGGTGCTCCCTTAAGTATGGTTTTATTGCTGTAAACAAATTGATTTTTTTTTTTTTTTTTTAATTTATTTGACAGCGAGAAACACAGCGAGAGAGGGAACACAAGCAGAGGGAATGGTAGCGGGAGAAGCAGGCTTCCTGCAGAGCAGAGAGCCTGATGCGGGGCTCGATCCCAGGACCCTGGGATCATGACCTGAGCTGAAGGCAGACGCTTAACGACTGAGCCACCCAGGTGCCCCAACAAATTGATTTTTTAAAAGGGTTTTTTTTTTTTTATTTGACAGAGAGAGAGATCACAAGTAGGCAGAGAGGTAGGCAGAGGCGGGAGCGGAAGCCAGTTCCCTGCTGAGCAGGGAGCCAGATGTGGGGCTCGATCCCAGGACCCTCAGATCACGACCTGAGCCGAAGGCAGAGGCTTTAACCCACTGAGCCACTCAGGCGCCCCAACAAATTGATTTTTTTTTGCTGGAGGTGGTTACTATGAGCTTCACTTCTATAAATATATTCTTGGCACAGAAAAAAAATGGGTAAAGACACCAATGTATCCTTCCCACAGCAAGCTCTTCTGTCTCATATATTGAGGCTTCTGTGCCCGGGGTTGTAGGAAACCAGACCCTGACAAGAAGGACAGGCCTGTGCGGACGGGCAGGCGGTTCCACTCTCTACTCCCACCGGTGGCTGCAGTCTGAGCCTGGAGACGTGCACCTTCTGGCCATGAGCCCTTATGTCCACTTGCCCACTGCTAGAAATCAGAGCTGGGAGAAGTCTCCCAGGTGTCCAGGCCAACCTCTTACAGCTTTCTCTTCCTGTCCTGGTTTCTTCTCTGCTGCCTACAAGCAAATTTATGTCTCTCACCTGCTAAAATGAAAACAAGTCTAACAAAACGAAATAACTTTTCTCTTATCCTGCTATCTTACTGCTTTTCTTGCTTTCTTTTAGTGTTTTAGCTATCTTATCCTCCTATCTCACTGCTGTCCTTTCTTTTTTTGAGTGTTCTGTGTACACACAGCGTACTCTAACCATCCGATACTGTGTTCTTAACCAATAGCTTTTCTGCTTCATCCCTTTGGTCCTGATCTCTGTGCCCACATGGCTTCCTGAAAGTGCTCACAGTGGCCACTCAGCTGGCAAATCCAAGACCTGTTTTGTAGGGTTCACATCCTTGACGTCTTTGCAGCCTTTGACCCTGTTTATATCTTGTTTAAGTTGGATCAGCTATGTCCTTTTGTCTTCTTGATGCTTCGACATCTTGGGGCTTTGCTGACCCCGGAGAGACTCCCCTTTAAGGACTAGCCTGTTCCTAGAAACAGCAAGCAGCTTGCCCTCAAGTGTACCTTTCAAATGCAGACCCCCAGCCACCTTTTATATGGGGGGGGTCCTCTGTTCATGGCCACTGTTCCCTTGTGCTAGTCACCCGGGACCAGGTACCTGACATGAGGGCCCTCCCTTGTGTCCCAGGGCCGGCTGAAATGATTCAGACCAGCCACCCTCAGCCAGATCACCCTGCTTCGCACGTTCTTTCCCACAGAAACCACAACATAGGCTCTTACTCAGGACTTCCCTCCTTCCTGTGGCCTCCCCACTACGTGTGGCCCTGTGTGCCGTGCCATCTGTTTCTAGGAATCTGTGACTGCAAAAACTGCTTCCTTCATGAGAGTCATTTCCGTGTCCATGTCTCACCCTAACCAATTAAAACAAATCCCGTACATTCTCTTTTTGGAAAGTGACCACTCCTTTGCCTTTGGAAAGCTCTCTGGTCTTCTGACTCCTTCTCCTTTGTCTTTTTGCAGTGTTCTACTCTGATCTGCTTATAGAAGCTCCGGAATCAGGATCATACCTACAAGCTAAAGGATTTCTAACTGTGCAGTGAGGTAGATGGTAAACTAGAAATAGTTTTGTCTTTGTTTTCCTTTTTTTTTTAAGAGGGAGAGAGAGAATCTCCGTGCCCAACGTGGAGCCCCACCCAGGGCTCCATCTCACGACCCTGAGATAACTACCTGAGCCCAGATCGAGAAGAGTTGGATGCTTCACCGCCTGAGCCACCCCGGTGCCCCTTGCCTTTGTTTTTCTTAAAGGGAATAGGGAAGAAGGATTTAGGGAGGAAGAGGGTTAGAATAAACTTGTAAGTGGACATTGAACATGATAATCTGCGAGATAAAGTGGAAGAGCATCTTTATCCCCCACAGCCCCTTTAAAATTGCCCTTTCCTTTGGAAGAACCGGGCAGGACCCCAGGTTGGGCACTTGAGCTCCATGCTAGTCTGAGTTCAGTCATGCAGATGCCCATGCAGTAACCAAGACTCCAGACTTGACGTTGAATCTTGTCACTCTCTACTAGGACCAGCTAACTGCCGCCAAGGAGAGAAGTGTAGTGAGCTTTTTCTTTATTTCTGGTTCACCTCAACCATCATCTTAACTAATGTCAGCTTATGTCCATAGGGAGAGAGGAAGAGAAAAGGACCACTCACACATCTGATTTGACAGAGGCTCGCCTAGGCTGGCTTTGTTCTCGCTGTAACTGACAGGGATGAAAGCTGGCTCTTCCTCAAGAGGGTGCTTTTCTGATCCCAGAAATCCAGAGACTCTGCTGCTGCTTGGCCCCCCGACTTCAAATCCTGGGCCTCTCTTGTGCCTGGTACTCCACACTTTGCCCCTAGATTTCTGGTTGTCCACTCTCCACAGGATTTTCTGTGTTGGATTCCATTGCACTTTCAAACGGTCCTCTTGGACGGGATTTGAAATGGCTTGAGGACAGCCTTCCATTTAGGACCTACATCTGATCCCCTTCCATTGGAGAGGAGCACAGGCACTTCCCAGACATTCAGGCTGCTTTACCTTCTCCATGTTGTTCTTCCCAACTGCGGGAAACACATCTCCATGCTCCGAGCGGCCTACTTCAGCCCTTCACGGGGCCTGGGTCTGTGAAGAGGGAGGCCCTGCCTTTCCCTGCCCCAGGGGGTGGGCGGTGGGACTCAACTCAGTGGCGAGCGGGTCTTTCCCAGGAAAAAATCTCTCTCCTTCTCTTTGGCACAGAGCTTGGAAATGCTCTCCCTTGAACTTGCCTTTGCACCCACTATTGCTCCAAGTCAAAACTTTCCCATCTCACATAACCAGTTTTTAAGAGTGGAAGGAACGGGAGAGGGATTCTCAGCTATCCAAATATACCTTTGTTTTTAATGATTTTCCTTAACCGTGTGCCACTATACAGATTTAAAATGACATACAGTAGATCAGTAGGTGTTCTGTTTCTTCTGACAAATAGGTTGCAAAGAGGAGTCAGACTCTCCTTTGTAACATTTAGTCACCATGCCTGTGCGAAGTCTCTCTGTTTGGACAAGGCCCTGATCTAGATGAGGGATCGTCAAGTCTGGCAGCACATCAGTGTAACCTGAGGGGCTTACTTAGAATTCACACGTCAGGATCTAGCCCAGACCTCCTAAATCAGAGTCCCTCGGCCATTAGTGTTTTTATCAGGCTTCACCTGTGATGGTTCTCTTGCGTCGCTAAGTTCGAAGGTCTCCTGGTCAGAAATACCAGTGCCACCTTGAAGAAAGGAGCCAGTCTGATGGGCAAGTCTTATAAAACTTCATTTTATTGTTCTCAAGGAACTCCCTCGTAGTTCCCTTGGGAGTACATTCCAGCAAAGTCATATTTTTATCTATTTGTCACGAGAGCTTCTCTTTTCATTCGCTTTCTCTGCTCTGGAAGAGTGAGCCACCTCCAGGTTTATCAGTTAGCTCCTTGTTGAATTTGAACCCGTTGTTAGGGAATGTCCCTGTTTAACAGAGTTGCTAGGCAAGCCTGAGTCATAACCTTCAACCCCACAGTTTTTATGTTCTAGTGCTAAGTCTCTTATTAACCAGTTTATCCACTTGTTCTTTACTAGGCTTGACTACTTGGATCTCTGCTGCCAATTCTCTTGTTTTGTGTCTTGGTAGCCTTGGGGATTTTAAACATTTCACCCTTTTCTCTTTCTCCTTAATCAGAGAATTGAAGTTCTCCGTGGTTCTCATCTGTAACCTCTGGGTATGAAAAATGATACCAGAAGTTCATGACCATTCAAATGTTTTCCTGATCTGCTATTTTGATTTTGTCTTCAACCAATGGTGAAGAGCTCTGTTCTGATTCACAGTCTCAGCTTTGATGCTGAGGGTTATTTGGGGGTCTCCTAAGAGGTAGGTAGTGGCAGCTAAGACAGGACACATAGCTGTAAATGAGGGTCTTGGGTGCTGGGAAGAATTTATACCTCTCTTCTTCATCATCTCTGGAATCTAGATAATTAAAAAAAAAAAAACAAAAACTAAGTCTTCTCTCTGTTTCCGATCTTCCCCAGCCTTCACCAACTTTTACTTCTCTATCCGTGTAGTTACCAGAGTGTTCTTGTCAGTTGTAAATCTCCCCAGCCTAATTCTCTCCCAGGCAAACCCAGCTCCTTTACAGCTTCCTGTTATTCGCAGATGGAAATCCAGAAGCAAAGCGCTCAGTTCCTCTACAACCTGGTGCCAAAGTGCATTTCCAGGTTTGACTTCCACTTCTCCCTACTGTGCTCCTAGAATTTTCCATTTTGTCGTGATTCTCCAAAAATTCCATGCCCTTTCAGGGGAACATACTTTTCCCCATGCAGTTCCCTTCACCGCAGCTGGAATTGGGGGCGGTGGGGGCGGGGGGGACGGGAACTCATTAGTTGAGCCGTCACTGTGTCCCAGGCACTGTGATAAATGTACCGTAAAAAAAAAAAACCACTTTGGATTTTATTCTAAAAGCAATGGAAAACCTTTGAAGGATTCTTAAAATGGTTTTAAGGAGGTATAATTAATATGCAGTAAGCTGAATGTGTGTGAAGTGTACAATCTGATAAGTTTTGACATATACATGGACCCAGGAAATTATGGCCATGCTCAAGATAACGAGCATACTTATTCCCAAAGTTTTGTATGGTCCTTCATAATCCCCCACTCAGAACCTTCCCTTGTTGCAACTACTGATTTCCTCTCTTTTACTATAGATTAGTTTGCATTTTATGTAAATAGGATTAATTACTTGCATCTCTACACAGTATGTACTTTGTGTGTGTGTGAGTGGGGGGCCTTGTAGGTTTTTCATAGATATTTTTTATCAGGTTAAGAAAGTTGCCTTCTGGTCTTATTTTACTGAGAGTTTTTATCAGGAATGGGTGCTGTGGTTTGTCAAATATTTCCTGTCAGTCTTTTAAAATGATTATTTGTTTTTTGATTTTTTTAGTCTGTTAATTGATTGCTTCGAAAGTTAAGCCAGAAGTAAATTCCTGGAATAATCCTACTAGATCATGACTTATTAGCCTTTTTATATGTATGGTTGGATTAAATTTGCTAAGATTTTGTTTAGAAAATTTGTACCTACATAGTTTGCTGGTAACATCTTTTTCTGGATTTAGGATCAGAGTAATGCTGGCCTAATAGTGGTTTGAGAAACATCCCCTCTCTTCAGTTTTCTTCAAGAGATTGTTCAGATGGGTGTTCTTTCTTCTGGATGTTTGGTAGAATTCACTAGTGAAGTTGCCTGTACCTGAAGTTTCCTTCATGAGAGAAAGTTTTAAACTATAAATTCCGTTTTTAAAAACATAGAGTTCTTTGGTCAGGTTACATATTTCTTATTGAGCAAATGTTGGTTTTACAATCTTTTAAGGAAT
Organism: Procyon lotor; assembly: GCA_028646535.1. NCBI lineage: Eukaryota > Metazoa > Chordata > Mammalia > Carnivora > Procyonidae > Procyon > Procyon lotor. The sequence continues at coordinate 3,548,909 of CM053619.1, forward strand.
TTGGCCATCTCTCCTGAGTTGCACATTTATTGACATAAAGTTGTTCCTAAATAATGCTTTTGGTATCTGTAGACTGTCGTGATGTCACACCTCTTACTCCTGATACTGCTGATGGGCACTTCTCTCCCCACCCTCCCCCACACCCCCGGAGTCAGGCTAGAGGTTATCAGATTGATTGAGCTTGGCAAATAACCAGCTTCTGATCTCATTTGTATTCTCTCCTGTGTTTCCTGTTTTATATTTTATTGATTTTTGTTCATATCTTTATTATTTCCTTATTATTTTGAGTATAACTTTGATTAGACTTTTCTCCCCGCCCCCCAGGGAGTTTTGTTTGTTTTCAAGGAGGAAGCAACCCACAGGGTGTGAGACCCATCTTTAGGCCTCTTTTTTTTCTCTTATGGTGGGTGAAAGAGAAATTATTTGGCTCGTGTGACCTCTGAGGAATTGTTCTCTCTAATCCTTTCAAGGGTTTCTCCCCTGTGCCTCAGTTAGTTTTCTCACAGGTATGCACTGAGCCGCACTCAGCTCAAAACACAGGGAGGATGCTCTGCCAATCTCTGGAACTTTCTCTCTCTCTGCAACTCTCTTCTCTCCAGTACTCCCCTCCCCGCCCACCCCCTGAGGTCTGGCTTCCTTGGCCTCTTGGACACTTAGTACTGTCTCCTCAACCCAGCAAAACCACTTAGCTTTCTGTTTTCCTGTCCCTGTTCCATGGCCTAGAAATTCTCTTCCAGCATTAAGCTGGACATATCATACTGCTCTGCCTCGTTTCTTGTCTCTCAGCTGTCACTCTCCTCCACCACCTCATGCCTAGTGTTTTGAAAATAATTGTTGCATGTATTTTGTATCATTCTTTAGTTCTGTCATATGCCAGCATAAATCTATTCCCTGTTACTCCATCTCTGTCACAGAAATGGAAGGCCCATCCCTTTGAAGGGTTTTAAGTAGAGGAGCAAGACTATACCAGTTGAGGTTTGAGAAGATCATACAGATTGGAAGTGGGAGAATGGGTGAACTGTTGGAGGAACGCAGGCAAGGTGTGATAGGTATTGAAGGTAGATTTTTGCAGCAAACACGGAGGGAGATGACAGATGCAGATGCCTATGGAGGTGGAATCCACAGGGCTTGGCTTAGACTGGGGCAGAAAAGGAAGAGTCAAGGTTGCTTCCTAGGCTTTTTCTAGACCAGCTGGGCTGATGGTGAAAGTGGGCAGGTGACATGGGGGAGAAGGCATTGTGGGAAGGCAGAGGTCAGGAGTGACGGTGCGTAGACTCGAGGTGCCTCCTTAATCATTCAGTTGAAGCTGGTCAGATAGGCAGAGGGCTGTGAGACGAGCTCCAGGGAGAGGTCAGGACTAGGGACAGAAAAACAGTCATCGACATGTAATTGTTCAAAGCTCTGGGACTGAGTGATAGATAGAAGAGTGAGGGGGGATGGAGTCTCAGGGAAAAGCGTAGATAGAAGAAAAAAGATAGCCCAGTACAGAATCCAAAGGTCTTCAGCACCAGAGAGTCAGGGAAAAGGAAGAGCTTAGATGGAGACCAAGAAGCACCAGCCTTCCTATAATACTTAGTTCCTTTAAAAACCATGTATCGGGGGCGCCTGGGTGGCTCAGTCGTTAAGCGTCTGCCTTCGGCTCAGGTCGTGATCCCAGGGTCCTGGGATCAAGCCCCACATCCGGCTCCTTGCTCGACAAGAAGCCTGCTTCTCCCACTACCATTCCCTCTGCTTGTGTTCCCTCTCTCGCTGTGTTTCTCGCTGTCAAATAAAATCTAAGTAAATACATACATACATACATACCAACCATGTATCATTCCATATTGTAATGACCTGTTTTTCCGTTGTCACTCAGCTAGCCAGAGAGCCCCTGCAGTCAGGGGCACCGTCTTACTTTGTATCACCATGTCTCACATAGAACCTGGCACACACTGGATCCTTCCAATGAAAGAATGAATGAATGGAGTGAACGAATGAATGAATGAGGTTAAGAGATGATTGGTGTGAGGTCAAAAGGACACAGGCTCTTTGTAGTCCGAAGGGCTCCAGAAGACAATTCTGGGAAAAATTAGATAGGCTCAGAAAAAACAAAACAAAAAAAACCCAAAAAAAACCCAAATGGTCCAGAAAAATTCCTGTGAGCCCCTAATGGGCACACTGGGGAAACGGATCTCTGAAGTGACTTCCGTGGATATGGTGAACATGGACGGGAACTCTCTGTCTGGCTTCCTGCTACAGAACTCGCAAGGAGACAAAACAATGTGTCGGAGTCGGGCTTCCTTGGTGGATGTTTCTATTCTTTTGGTCTTTTGTCTGTTTTCAAGCAGATCAAAGCACGTCTTATGAAATGTTTTGGCCGCGGCTTAGAATTTAAGATGCACAAAGGTCCCGAGTGGACATTAATAATAATAAAAAAAAAATCATTCTGACCCTTTTGGACCAGGCGCCCACCCCAGGGGTCGGAAGAAGCCAGGTGTACCCCTGCCAGCCCCCCAGAAACATAAAGATGTCTTCCCCGAGGGGTCCGGCTAAGGGTTACTGACAGCTCCCCGTCTACCCCCTGCCATTCTGGAGAGCCAAACCTCCCTCTCTTGACTTACGGGACTGGCAGACACAGTGACAGGAGCCTGGCCGAGGAGCCGGGCCGGCATCCTGGCCAGGAGTAAAATCCGAACAGAGTGCTGCAGAGAAAGGCAACCGTCAGAGGTTAACCACGACATTTACGGTTTCGTAATTTCTGCCGAGAGAGCCGTGGTCTCGGGTCCCCCACAGTCAGCAAGCTGAGCAGACCCTGGAAGGTTTAACTGTCCAGTTGAAGCTATAATAAAGTTTATTTTCGTTAAAACGTGAAATGAGTCTGAGTTTGGATTTTTCAGCCTGGTGGCTTTGTGTAAACAGTTTACTTTACATCGTTTTTGGCTCTTTTTCAATAAACCACCATGATAATCCCATTCCCAGACAAAACAGATCACAGATTAGCAGACAGGCCGCTGTGAAACAGCACGTTACCTGCTCTTCGTGTGAAATGTAAGGGTCTGTTTTTAAGAAAGGACTCGTCCGTCTCTCTTCTCAGAGTTGGAAAACAGGGTTTCTTTGGACTTCTATGGAAGGAAAGAAACATTACATTGTTTTAGCTCCTTTTTATACCACAAAAATAGATTTTAATTAAGCACATAAAGTGAGCCGGGCTAGGAGCTGTTATTTTCCAGAGAAGGCATGCTGGCTTTATTCAAATTGGAAGAGAACCCAGGAGAATGCCAGAATCACCTATTGCTTACATTTCATTTTAATGTGCTCAAGTTCAATAAAAGTTTATCATCTCCATTAAACCGGTACCTATTGGAACTGATTTAATCTCGTTAGCACAGAGAACCACATGAAAGGAAATCAAGTCCCCAGGACAAGATTGTGCATAGCATGGTTTGCGGGCCTAAATTACAGGAAAGAAATGGCCGTATCTGCTGAAGACCAGGTGCCCCTCACCAGCACTCGTGTGCGTGCGTGCGTGTGTGTGTGTGTGTGCGCGTGCGCGCGCGCGCATGCGTGTAGTGCCTTGGTGGGTATGCACAGATCCACACCATCCGCTCTGCCACGCTCTGGCTGCCTGCCCCAGTGCAGCACGCCCGGGAGGCTGCCAGGCTCGGGAGTCCTGAGCTGCCCAGTGTCACAGCACTGCTGTGCGCCCGCATGGACTGTCAGTTGTGTGACCCTTGGACAAACAAATGTCATGCCCAAGGGTGCTAGTCCAGCGTCCACTGGCAACAGCACAATAAGGACGTATATCTCGGCTCTAGCCCCAGAGACGGCAGCACACACACAGACACACGCAGATACACACGTGCCTTTCTCAGAGGAAAGGGTCAGCGTGCTCTTCACTTTCAGCCCACTCCTTCCCCTGTACCAGAAAGCCTCCCGAAGTTCAAGGCTAGACACGGACAAGAACCGGAGAATCCAGGGATGTTCGGTCTTCTGTCCAACATGCAGCTTGACCCGGGAACCTGTCCACGAATGACAAGGTGGTGTGGGGTACCCGGCTTCCCACAGGTGTTGGCTCACCTGAGACACATCTGATGGGCCAGTGGTATAGTAGATGTGGTCTGGGGTCTGAGCTCAGTGGAGACTAACAAGGCTGCAGGCAGAAGCTGAAGGACCTGGTTTCTTTGGAAGACTCCGAGAACACCGTGGCACAAATAGAATTTCTTAAGGCTCCGGGCAAGGAAGGCATGGAACAGAGCATCTCTTTCCCCTCAGCTTTATGCCATGAATCAGCAAGGGCTCTGGGAAGCACAGCCTTATGTCATTCCTGAGTGTTTTTAGCTTTCAGAACAGAGGGTGCCTGTCACCCTCAGCACGAACCTTGGTGTCTTAGCTGCAGGGACTCTGGTGTGGCACAGCTTTGAAAGCTCCTTGGCAAGGAAGGAAGCCTGGAGTGGAAGAATATGTGATGACATTCTTTTGGATGGCTCTGAGTGTCCCTCGGGATCTCGTGAAAATGTCTAGTCTAGGTCCCTCGCACACGGGATGGAGCATGAGTCATGGAGGACTGAGTGGGTGTAGGTTACGGCCCTCTGACTCCATTACTCATTGGTTGAAGAGAGATTTACTGACCCTCCGTTGCATTCCAGGCATACCAGTAGACCTGTATTGGTCAGCTTGGGCCACCACGTGACACATTTGCATGGTTGGGTGGCTTAAACAACAGAAATTTCTCTCTCATACCCTTGGAGGCTGGGAAGTCCAAGATCCAGGAGGCAGCAAGGCAGGTTTCAGTCTGAGACCTCTTCCCCTGGCGAGTGGGCAGCTACCATCTCACTGTGCTCCCGTGGCCTCTTTTGGGGCGTGGTGGGGAGGGAGAGTGTGCGAGCTCTCCGGTGTCTCCTACAAGGGCACTGATGCCATCGGACTGGGACCCCACTCCCATGACCTCGTGTGACCTGATTTCCTTCCGAAAGATCCATCTGCAAATTCAGTCATATTAGGGGGTTGGGGCTTCCTGTATGGTTTTCAGCGCACAAATGCTCCATCCATAACATGACCCTGTGCTCGCTTCGGCAGCACATATACTAAAATTGGAACCATAACATGACCCTGTGGAGGAGGTCACGGTCCCCCAAGACCTTTACAAAACAGAGAAGACCACACAGCACCCCAGGGAGGAGAGTTGACAGAAGCAGCCTCCTCTCCTTTTTCACCTCCGCTCGCTGAGCACCACTCACATGCTTGCGTCTGTCTCTCGAACATTCCAGGTTCACCTGCCCTTCTCTCTTCTGGAATCCGCTTGCCACCTCAAAACATACTGGCTGCCTCAGCGCTCAGCTCATGGTCACCTCTTCACAGAGGCCTCTCCCACCTTCCTGTGGGACCCTCACCTACTCTCGTATTTCACCTGGTGGGTTTTTTTCCTAACACTGAAAACTAGTGAGAAGTATCTTGTGTATTTGTCTCCTTGTTGATCATCTGCATACTCCCAGCAACATGGGCTCCATGACAGCAGGGACCTAGTCTTTCAGAGCTATTTTGGTGTCCCCAGAAAACTAGGAGAGTACCCAGGCAGGGTGGGTGGCAACAAAGAAGTGTTGGTGAATCCCGGGTATCCCAGAGATGCACAGAGTACATCCAAGGGGCGGAGCAGGGGAAGGAGACTAACCTTCTCTGGGCATCTGAGCTAGACCTTGTAGGACAGGAAGGATTTTGACAGATGGGTACATGAGGTGAGGAAGGAAGATAGGTAATCCATCTCTTTGGCTCTGGAAAGACAACATTCAGGTTTTCAGATTAAATCAGTCTTTCTTTCTTCACAAACTCACAAGCTTCTCTGGAGAGAAGATGGTCTTATTCTACAATATCTGAACTCTGGCTGTGAGGAAGTCTGACTTCAAAACTGAACTTCCTCCTTCATCAAATTCACGCCCCCTTTATCTGCCTTTTATTAGAAACACTGTAAACTCTACTCATCATCCATTTAATCGCAGCACCGTAAACTGCTCATCATTCTTTACATTGGGAAAAAGACTATGCAGCTGAAAAACAGCCATAATCCTATTTCCAATGTCCTCTTTTAACTTAAAAAATGCTAAATAATGGGGTGCCTGAGTAGCGCTCAGTGCATTAAGCATCCAACTCTTGATTTTGGTTCAGGTCATGATCTCAGGATCGTGAGATCGAGCCCCACATGGGGCTCTGTGCTGGGCATGGAGCCTGCTTGAGATTCTCTACCTCTCTCCCCCTCTCTCTCTCCCCTTCCCCCCACTGGCGCGTGCTCTCTCTCTCTCTTAAAAAAAAAAAAAGGCTAAATAATACTGGGCCAGGGGCAGTGAGTAGAATTGTGCTTTACATCCCCGGACAGCTCTTGGTTTGGCCTCAGGGAAGCTTCCTAGGTTCTCATTGGAGTGGGAAATAGTGGGAAGAGCAAGGGAGCTTTGGGGAGCACCGCGGCTCTAGATCCTTGTTCTAAAGTTTCATAACCTGAATCCTCAGGGCACAGGCCCTGTTCGGAACGCTTTGCTGTGCAGATGTTCATCAGCAGACATTCAGTGGCTTCACCCAGGGGCCCAACACGGTGCTTGGAGCTGACTCATCCATGAAAGCCAAGGAGACGTGGTCCCACAGTGGGGCAGGTGGAGTAAGACATGAGTCCTGTGGGTGGGACCTACGTGTATAGGGTGGCACATGGCAAAGGCGGAACAAGACTTGGAAGGGCGAATAGAGTCCTCTGAGCAGTGCCTTTCCAGGATGCTCTGGACCACGGCCCTTGGTTTAGCCTGGCACATATCAAGGCCTGGGCCAGGGCCTTCTAGAGCTCCTCAGGGACTCGGTAGCCACGCAGGCGAGGCAGGAGCTGCCCTCTCTCCACGAGACAGCCCAGCCTTGCTCCTGAGGTCGTCTCGGTGGGTCAGCTTTGGTCTACTTCTCTAGTACACAGAAAACGTAAATTAAGGTTCAAAAGCAGGACAGCTGCTAAGAAGAGCGCTGACTTTGAAGCTTAGAGCCTTAGGTCGAAGGGAATTCTCTTGGCTGAGTCACAAAGGGAATAAAATGCCATCATAAGGAGAGTAGCTTTAGATTTTTCACTTTATCTTCAAAATAAAAGATTAGGGACACAATTCTGGTTGAGATGGCTAAGCGATGCCTGCATAATTGAATTTCATGCTCATTATTTCCCTCTGAAGTGGTGTACACAAGCAGTCATTGGAAAGCAGGTTTAACAAATACACTGGCCAGGGCCCTGCTGAACTTTACACCTTTCCACAATTTTCCAAGTTCTTTGAGCCTCCCCAGCCGCCGTGCAGGACTGTCCGAGGCGGCGCGCATCTCACCGGTGACCCAGCCCGGTTCAAGAGCGGCTTCTCCACCAGCAGCCTCGTCACAGGATCTGCACATTTTATTTTCTGCACGAGATTAGACATGGTTCAGGGGATACTTTATGCTGTGTTGGGTAGGCAATTCGCCTGCGGCTTTGACACCTCAAACTGAGTTGTGTCCGAGTCTGAAGGGAGAACATACCAAAGCTTGGGGATACTGTGCATGTGTTGGGCGGGTGGGCCCTTGGGAACTCTCTGGACCTTTTGCTTAACTTTGCTGTGGACCTAAAATTCCCCTAAAAAAAGATAAAGTCTTTTTTTTTTTTTTTTTTTTTTTAAAGAATATAGCAGGGTCACTGCCGTGATAAAAGAGTATGTCGGGGCACTGTTGTGTTGTGGGCCCAGTCTGAGCCCTTGTTTCCTCTTTGTTACTCAGCTTCTTTTTTTTGTTTTGTTTTCCCATTTAAAGAGTCGTAAAGGAGATTGTTCAATGCCAACGAATGTACAATGGGGCTCAATCTCACAACCCTGAGATCATAACCCAAATCAAGAGTCAGCTGCTTAACCGGCTGAGCCACCCAGGCTCAGCTGGTTAATAATATTAGTAGTAGTAGTAATATCAAGCCACACGGAAGCTTGATTTGACAGTAATAAGGTCTGTAGATCCCAAATGGGGAGGTGGGGGGGAGCTTCCTCCTGGATGGGGAGATGGTGGAGTTTCTTATTTGCACCCTTCTGTGTTCACAAGAAGTTTGGGCACAAGGATTCTTTCTTCCCAAAGGCTTCTGATGCCGCCTTCCGACAAGGCGCCTCCTTGCAGGTTCTGTTGGAGCAAGGTCAGGATTCACGGGTCTCAAGTGTTGAGTGCAAGGTCCTGTGAGTCTTCTCTGGGACAGAGGAAGGGCGCAAGTCAGCACTGCATTGCTTCCCGTACATTATCCGAGAGGCATAGGTATTGTCGTCCTTAAACCTGCTGTGCTTCTCAAACTTTCTTTGGGGAAAGACCAGGGCTGGTTGGGTTTGGGAGTCTTTAACAATGTTTCCTTTCTCTTTCTCCGTGTTGTCACAGACCTGTATTTTCGGTCCAAGCCCCGTGCACTGAGATGAGCCCAGGGGATCGTGCACGTGGATGTTCCAGCAAAAGCCAAGTTGCTGTAAAACACGCGCAGCTCTGCACCAGCTCCTGAGCACCAGAGAGAGGAAGCAACCCGCCTCAGCTCGTGCCGCTGGTCTGCAGGTCCAGTCCAGGTCAGGATGACTCCGGCACCTCTGCTCTCTGTCTAGAAACCGTGAAGAGCGCTATGAAAGGTACAGCTGACCCTTGAGCAGCAATGTCTTTGAACCGCGTGTATCCATTTATATGTGGCTTGTTTTTAGTAAATACAGGATGGTACTGTAAATATATTTTCCTTTCCTTATGATCTTCTTAATAACACTTTTTCTCCAGCTTCCTTTCTTATGAGGATATGGTATGGCATATACACATACAAAACAGGTGTTCGTTGACTGTGTTGTTGACAATCTCCTGGTCCACAACAGGCTGTATCGTAGTTCATTTTGGGGGGAGTCAGAAGTTGTACGTGGATTTCCGACTTCCCTGGGGTAGGGGTCGGCACCCCGCACCCCCGCTGTGTTCCAAGGGTCAGCCATAATTATGCCAGAGTTACTAGATGTGGAATTCTAAGCGAAATCTCATGGAAACAAAATGGAAGGAAGGAGAACCTCTCACTTTCTGAACCTCTGCTCTCCTGATTTGACTCAAACTAATCAGGTGCATTACCCCCAGTCCTTCCAGGGAGGACCACGAGTCTTGGTGGCTGCTCTCCCATCTTCCTGCCAACCTCTTCCCCACTGCGGGTCCCCTCACGAACCCCTTCCCTCCAGTCCCTTAGCGTGGAGCATGGAATTCAAGGAGGTGAGGGGAAGAGCGGAATCAGAAGAGTGAAATAAATTACAGTGTCCAGAGAGCCCTCAGGAATCCAAACATAGTAAAATTATTATGTTTAATGTAAAAATTGAACTTAAAATAATTCTTCTCTCTGTTTAATAACAACAGGTAGGGCTCAGCTAAGCCAAGTCAGCCGGGTCCTTTCGGCCAGGCGGCCTGACTTCTCTTCACGAACAGAGAAAGCAAGGGCCAGCTCTCGAAGGTTAATAGAATCTATCACCTCCTCAAGAATGCAAACTGTATAAATACTCAGGTTTTAAAATAAAATCTCCCAAAGCCAGCGTTGCAAAATGAGGTCAGCCTGGTCTGGCAGGGCCTCCTGGGCCGAGCGGCAGTGCGTCGTCCTGTGATCAGGACATCCCCGATGTATAGACGCAGCCTTCGCCTCCAGATTGTATATTGAAACCATGAAAGCAAGAACTCCCATAGCTCAAGTTTATAGAAATCCATGACAGTGTTTGAAGTAGTTTAGTTGAGACCAAAACAGTCTGACATCACAGCCTTGGGGAAAGGTGATGGAAATTTCTTCATTTCTATGGAAAATTGAAAAAAAAAAAATCTTTTCAGGTGTTTCCACTGGCCACCCAAGTGCTGTCCTCGGGCTGCCGTTCCCTTCTGGGTTTGGAATTTCACATGGAGGTACAGAGACCCTGCTTAAGGTGTCAGCCACGTCTTAGAATTCCACATATCAGCCCGTGCCGGTGACCTTCCATTTGCCCACACGCCCTGCTTCATTCTCCCTACGTCACTGCTCTGCTTGGTGCCCAGGAAAGTGACCCCAATGGGAGCTGCCCTTGCCTGTGACTTCAGCTAGAGTTGGCCGACAGGAGCCACCAGCAGGAGACAGGAGGGTGGGAGGAGAGAGAGGGCAGGTGCCCTTCCCCATAGGGGCTCCCGTTCTGTGTCTCCAGCTCTCCGGGGAGGGGGGTCTCCCCCACAGTTCCCTCCCATTATCCCTTTTTGGCCAAGGTAGGAGTTAACAGTTTTCCACTGGGTGACTCACTGGAGACCCGTCTGTTTTCTTTAGGGACCCTGGGTGCTAGGCAGACTTGCCCCTTAGCCTTAAACCCCTGGCCAGGAGCTTCTGTGTCCCCGTCTTGATTTGTGCATCATAATACTGTATGAATCGTGCGGACGATAAGTGAGCTAACAGAAAAGGCTCATTTCTTTCTATCTTTTAAGCATTTGTTTTGCATATTCCTTCCAATCCTTTGTTGGTGGTGAAAGGAGACAGTGCTTTATTAATTTGTCCTTTTTTTTCTGTTTTTTTCTGTTTCTGGATTGAAACAGAAAAAAATCCCTCATCCCACTCCTTTCTCATGGCAAGGTCAGACGTCTATAATCTCTATTGCATATGGTCAAACTCATGTTGTCTAGGAGTATCTGGGGCCACTTCCTGAGTTTCTGTTGCCACCGGTATGTTTGGGTCCTTTGAGAAGCCTTTTTCAGCTTCAAGCAGAGGCTCTTGGGGAAATGCCCGTGTTTCAGGGCTTCTCTGCCTGATTCGATACAAGCATTCTCATTCCTCTCCTCTGATCAGGTTTGTCTGGAGGGATAATGGCAAGTTCCTGCGCCCCCATGTCAGTGCTTTAAGAGGCCTTGGGTCTGTCACTGTCTCGGGGTCCACACTGGTCTCTTTCCTGTTGGTGATGTGATCTGCTCCCTGGGCACCCCATATCAGGGGCCACTCACACAGGTCCAATCCCATCTGGCACTTTGGAGCATTGGTGATATCCTGGGCCTGCCCTTTGGTCATAAAGTTTCTGCCTTCTGTTCTGACGCCTCTGCTGATATCTTGAAGCTCTCAGCCCCTCCACACTGGCCACCAGAACTTAGAGGACCTCTGATACCCTCCACACCATATACCAAGTATGGACAACTCAGAGTCCACCTGCACCCCATCTGTGTGGATGCCTTCCTTGGCTGATGGTCTCCGATTTGGTCTGGCACCCAGTTAAACCTGAAGCATTTGGAAGGGTGCTTAAAATGGTCCCAAACTGTGGCCGGGGAGATGAGGAACAAGCTGCCTTGCATTGAGATAACCCTGACTTTTTGTTTTTAGCCTGTTAAGCTCTGACAAGGATTTTGAACTCAGGGGGATGGTTGGGACTCAAGCTCCTGACTTCTTGTTCCCCCTCCTCCTCTTCTCCTTCCCTGCATAACTCTTGCTCATGCACGCAGACTCATACCCCACTTCCTCCTAAGGCATTCAGGGGCCCCTTGCTTGGGGTATCGGGTTTTATCTGCTTGGGAATTACAGTAAAACTTGATATTTGAATCTCTGAACTCTGCTTTTAATAGGTCAGAGGATCTCTGGCAGTTGGTAATCTTTTTCATTTCTCAACAAAGACTGGCTTTTGAGATCACCATTTCTGTAGGAAGACTTAGAGCTTCAGGACTCCTCTGTGTGTGTACGTTCTCCCCTCCCCTCCCCTGTCTGGCTCCTTCTTCCCTTCTAGCCTTTCTCTCTCCCCCCCCTTTCTTTCTTTTTCTCAACAAATATTGATCGAGTGCTCACGACATCCATGCCAGGCCCATCTCCTTTGCAGTACAAAGCAGTGTCCATTGTAGTGTTTGGAAAGCAACCTGACGCACATCCTGGGTGAGTTTCATCAAGGAGAATGGGACCCAAATCAAAATTACTGTCAGACATTTGGGTAGGCTTGTCTTTTTTCCTCGTAAGAGCTAGATTCTGTGTGTAACTTTAATCGGTGCCTGTAACTGTTTTCATGATATTATAGACACGCAGATTTTATAAACATGTGTTGAGGTCCAAGAAATGAGAGGAGAGACAATCACTGGAACCTTCTTGGCGGGGAGGGGCGGGCAATGTAATTACAGAACGCGATGGTAGTAAATCCATGCGTCATCTTCCTAGAAATGACGGCGCCACTGGGTATTTTGATGAGGAATCCATAGCATCTGTGCCTCTTCCTCTTTCTGTGGTCACTGCTGGACTTCAGACCCTCAGCCCCTTACTTGCCTGATAACGTCAGTCTCCCGCCTTCTCCCACTCCCTGCTGCCTGTAATTCCCCACCAATCTGTGTTCTGTTGTGCAACAAGAATCATCTGGGGAAGAGGGTGGACCTAATTTTAGAATTTAGTTTGGCCCTTATAAGCAGTAAATTTAAAAAATCCAGCCACAAGCTAAGGGGGCTGCTATTAAGAGATGGGTGACTCAGGAATGGGCCATTGATTATTCCCTGCAAGTCCTCAGGCCTACGGTGTAAGAGGGAGGGAGGAAGCAGTTGGGCAGAGGACTTTGCAAAGTAAAGGTTGGATACGGCTTTGAAAACTGAGGAGCAGCAAGGAAATTCCATCTCTCCCACCTTCAGAGTTGACTAGGGCTGGAGATCTTAGCCACTTCTGGGGGCCAGGCAGGTGGAGTAAAGGAGTGCTGGGGGCCGCTTGGTAGGGGATCCTATGCACCGGCAGACCAGGAAAGGCCTCACTCATCCAAAGGGACCACTATTATTCGGCTCCCACAAATGGAAGTCTTCCGTTTCTTTTTTCTAAATAAGCGAAATACAGGGTTTTATGTAAAATGTTAGAGTTTTTGCCTGCCAGGCTCTGGGCTTGGATTTGGCCCTGTCTAGGACTGCCAGTGTGTGATTTCTGGTTGAGACCACTGTATCTGAGATGTCATGGTGCTGGTGATGGGGAATGTGCATGTGTGTGTGCGTGTGTGTGTGTGTGTGTGTGTGTGTGTGTGTGTGTGTAAACGGTGGCCTGGAAAATTAGGAGGGTGAGAGTCTCTAAGTCACCCCTGAAAGGCCTAGAAGTGCTCCGTCTGTCTCACAATGCTGCTTCCCAAGTTCCCTTCATCTCTGCCCTTTCCCCTCCCCGCCATATAGACACATCAAGGGCAGAGTATTCTGTGGGCCATGGGTCTCAAGGCTGTGGAATTTCCTGCTCCCACACCCTTGGAGCACTTTCTAGCTAACATAACTCATGCTTGGAGAAACAGGCCATGACTTTTGAGATACCACCAACCTGGGTGGACATGGGGTGGTATTTCTAGAAAGTCTCACAGTGGGGATCAGACTAAGGAGTTATTTTTGCAGAGAAAGGTTGATCTGACGATGGGTACAAGGGGAAGGAGTGGAGCCTCATGGAAGTCCTCACTTGGGTTTTAAGAAAACTCATATGAAATACACATGTGTGACTTTCGCCCCATGTGATTGTTTTGGTCTAAAGGAAGAGACCAGTGTTTAAAAATCAGTCCCCTAATTAATGAGGTGAGTGAAAAATGAGGTCCTAAGATGGTGTATGGACAAAAGAGACTGACCTGGTCTGGAGTGGGGAGGGCAGGCATCAGAGAAAGCCTCCCCAGGAAGTGAAAGAGTATGGAGAGGACGGGAGGGTTAGCCCTAGGGCAGGGGAGTGGGGAAGTATTGGAGATGGAGGGACCACAGTGTGCAAAGCACATGCTGGGAAGAAACGTGGGCATTCCGAGAATCCGAGAACCGACAGGAGGTCAGAGTGGGCAGCGAGTCAGGAGCAAGGCGGAGCATGGGGGAGAGAGAGCAGAGCTTCCCTGGACCAGGACTCTTATCCCCTGCGCACACGGCAAAGTCCAGCCAAGGTTTTAAGTAAGGCAGGCATGCAGTCAAAGCTGCTATTGCAAGGGATCATGCTGGCTCAGCGCAGAAAGCACATTAGAGCGGAAGGCAGAGTGAATGCAGGAAACCTCTGGAAGGTTCTTGAGGCTAATATGTTTTGGACTCCTACCATGTGCCAGGTACTGTTCTACATTCTTGGCAGCATGAACATATTAAATCCTCACATAGCCCCATGAGGTAGGCGTTATACCCATTTTGCAGGTGAAGAAACAAAGACACAGAGAGACTGGTTTTCCCACGGTCAACCCGCAGGTGCAGTGCTTGGGCCAGCACAGTGTCAGCAGAGACAGAGTGAAGGGGACAGAGCTGAGGGAGGAGATGATGGATGCACATGGAGTCAGGGGCCAGGCGTTACCAATGGAGAGCTCCAGCTTCCCGGCTCATGCTGGAGGATGGATGGAAGAAGCCCTCCTTAAAGTTGAGTAACCGAGGCGCCAGCCACACAGCTAGTAAGAGAAAGAAGCAGAATCCAGACCAGGCATTCTCATGGTGGGGGCTAGGATCTGTGCAGCAACAAAAACTCAACTGAGTAATGTAAAACGTCGGATTGGCTTCATGCAACGCATCAGGCATCGGGCAGCAGCCCATCTAGCAAAGAGAAAGGGCCCCGTGGAGTAGCAGAAAAAGAAGGTTTTACAAGGTAGATGGGGAGATTATTTGCAAAGAATGCATTGTTTGAGGCAAGCTTGCTCCCCTAAGGGGACTGGAATCGGTGAATTTCCTAGTGCTGACCAGAAGTTCTGTGTTGACTGGTTAAAGGTTGCATTCCTGGGGGAGGCTGGAACTGCGGTCAGGTCAGGTTAGGTATTAAGTTTTGGTTTGCTGACGTGGGGCCCCTAACATAAGGGACTCCATCCATTTTGGACCTGTGCCTTTCTTTTTAGCGGCTCTTGACCATGCAATATGATGCATCTTTTCCTAAATACGCTGTGGGAAGAGGCAAGAGACAGGCCAAGAGCATAGTTAAAAAGCTCATTAGAAAAGTTTCTTTTCTGGGCACCTGGGTGGCTCAGTCGGTGAAGCGTCTGCCTTCGGCTCAGGTCATGCAGGGTCCTGGGACTGAGCCCACATCCAGCTCCCTGCTCAGCAGAGAGTCTGTTTGTCTCTCCCCCCACTTGTGGTCTCTCTCTTCTCTCAAATGAGTAAATAAAATCTTAAAAAAAAAAAATCTTCTTTCTCTCAGAGTCATCTTGGACCACCAGCTGCCAGTCACCTTTCCCGATGTGATGGTGTAAGACTTTATTAATAATCGGGCTCCCAGAGAAGACGAACAGGATCCCAAGTTTATTTGGCCATTAGATGTGTGACTTGGGCATGTAGCTCTTCTCTGTGCCTTACTTTCCTTATCTCTGTCAAATTTTACCTTCTCCGTGGGATTCTTACAAGGATTAAAAGAATCTATATATCTGTCGTCTACCTAGATCTTAGAATAAGAGCTAGTATACAGTCAGTGCTACGTATGTGCTTGCTACTATTATTTCTGTGGTCATTGTTGTTTTGTTCCTGGTGATGCTGGTTGCTTTAACACACCCTCCCCTCCCCTTGCTCTGTTTTCCAAGAAGTATGGTCACTTTGGTTCCTTGTACTCCCCCAGCCCACCCACTCTGGACATTCTATCAGGACTCCTCATTTTGTGGGAATTGTTTGTAAACTTCTGCATGTTGATGATCCCCGGTCCGAATGCCCTGAGGGAGGTCTGACCTTGTGGCCGCAGTTTCCATCCAGACCGTCCAGCTATTTCAAGTGCCCCAAGTCTCTCTTCACTTAGAATCCGGGGCAATGGTCATTTCTCCCCGGTTGCAGAATTAATGCAGATAGGGGGACACAGGATCAGTTTTGTCCGTGAAGTCCTGGATAAATGCCCCCACTTTTGTTCCTTATGGTCCTCAAGCCGGTAGTTGATTGACTCTGCAGGCGAAATCAAAGAGCATCCTTCACCTGTAAGCACAGGGCCCTGTGGTGGGCAGGGTGGAGGGTTAACATGCAAACTGAAGATCTGGCTTGACACGGTTTACACCGGACACACGTGGAGAATGTGAACGAATACTTCAGGAAGGAAGAACAGAGATCTCACCGTCTGCAACGTTTGTCTCTTCCTTTTGACTTTTCAGAGACATAATGGTGAGAATCCTAGGCCTCTGGCATCTGCTGGGCTCTGTATGTCAGGGACGTGAAGCTCTTGGCTTCTGCTGTCTCATTTGACCCTAAAAAAGGCCCTCTGGGGGCATTTGTTAGCATCCCCACTTAGAGACGCTAAGGGACTTTCCCAAGGTCATGCAGCATTCGAATACTTGCGGCATTAAATATCATCTTGGAGGCCAGCAAAGTTTGCTTCATTTACCACTATTATTCTCCCTCAGCAGTTTCACTGATGGTGACAATTGTGGACGGCTTCTCCTGTAGCCTCGAGTTTTCATAGTTCCCTCCCCCATGGAACGATTTCTTCATCCTCCAGTGATTTAATATATATTCATTACATATTTACTCGGACTGAATTGGTTCCTAAGAATTGCTCTCTTTACGGGAAGTGACCTAAATAGGTAGGTCAGAGTTCCCTGAGTGGTTTCATTTAAATGAATTCTGGCGACCACTAGAAAGAGGTCCCTGAGGAGGAACAACATTTTCAGACTTTACTCCACCAATCCGACTAAAAGAGAAAAATAAAAGTTTTTGAAAATAGCCACAAAAAAAAAAGGGAGGAAGAAAGAAAGAAAGAGGAAGGAAGGGAGGGAGGGAGAGAAGAAGGAAGGAAGAAAAGAGTATGTTAGTAGTATTCAAATCAAAGAACAGTCTCACCCTATAATCTTGGAGTATCATCTAGGAACCAGAGGGATGGACCACTGTAGCAGTCAAGGCATAATATCAACACCTTGATCACACCAGAAACTATACGGAGGATGAAGACGATACAGGAAAGATGATAGAAAAAAAATCTCTCTGTTCTGTCCAAAATCAAGGGAAGTGGCTTAAGGAGAGGCAAGAGGCAATCTAGGTGAGAAAAATAAACAAGTCAACTAACAGGAAACAACAGACATGGTGGTCACTTTGGAATGGATATTCTTCCCAACCAGCATGGCTTAACTTTGGGTCAAGAGAGTCTGGGGAAAAAAAAAAACCTGCTAGAGTTTACTGAGCTGTTTTCACCTGGATGGGAGATTAGCAGGCGCATCTGCTGGAGCTAATTGTCTCTAACAATAAACTGAGATGCACCAGAAAGGAGAAAGAAAGGGGCACCCGGGTGGCTCAGTCAGTTAAGCATCTGCCTTCAGCTCAGGGCATGATCTCAGCGTCCTGAACTCGAGCCCCACATCAGCTCTCTGCCCAGCGGGGACTCTGCTGCTCTCCTTGCTTGTGTTTGCTCTCTCTCTCTGTCAAATAAATAAATAAAACCTTCAAAAAAAAAAAAAAAAAAAAAAAAAAGAAGGAATCCCAGAACCAGGAAAAGAGAAGACTGTGTGTGTGGATGAGACGCACACAGTCTCCTCTGTGTTTAAGTGTTGGTTACTGGTCCGTGTCACCGCTGGACCTGTCACCTGGCTGGTAGGGAAGTGTAAGTGGCTTTGGTTTAGAGAAGAGGCAGTGACCTGGAGAGGACGTGTTTACAGCAGTGTCCATCAGAAGTGAGGACACGATGGCAGTTTCTAAACCGGAACCAAATTCCCAGGCATAAGGGCACAGACATGGAATATTTCCATAACTAGACAGCATGGGATTTTTAAAAAAGATTTTACTTATTTATTTGAGATAGAGCATTGTCGATCTGGAAGGTAAGTATGTCCCACACATTGCATGCTCTACACTGACACTAAAAAAATTATTCATTGTGTATCTAAAAATTCACATTCTGCTGTGGGAGCTTGGTGATTTTGTTGGCTGAATCTGACAACGTCGATACAGATCATTTTGAACTATCTGTTTTATGGGGAAATTAGTCATGTGAGTGCTGAGTTGACTGGGAAAGGAAGAAAATCAAGAAGCTGGACTCTCAAAGCATTCATATGAGCGTCCATTCTATTTAAGTACAGATCCAAGGGGAAAAAACTGAGAATTACGATTTCAGAGAAAAGTATAAATATCACTAACCTTGAGAGAAAACGCGCTATCGATATACATATGTAAATGTGTGTGTATATATAATATGTTAAAGTGCTCGGCTATTCCAGCACAGATTTGGAGGAGGAGGGATGAGCGGGGGAAATAATACGCAAGCTGATCTTACCTCGTACAGCAAGCAGCCACGAGACGCTTCTCTGTGGTGAAGTTGGTTAACCAAGAGTGAGCATCAGAGGGGAGTCACAGCCGAGGACCGGGTTGGGCTCCCAGGTCATGAAGGGTCGGGACTGTGGTCGGAAGGTGCATTTGGCTACAGAGCATCGAGGCAAGTGCCATCTGACTTCGCCACTAGGTGAGACACGTTGACTCACATAACCTCAGAGTCACACTTGGTGAGCACACTCATGACTCGTTTGACTCAGGGGCTCAGCTGTGTTCTCAGGGATTGAGGTCTTTGCCTCCTTTCCCTTTCATTCCTTGATAGCAGCTTCGTGCTGGCTGGGAGCCCACCAGGCATGGCTGAAAGCGGCCGGCCAACAGCATCAGGAGTAATCCGCTCCCTCGGCCAGATCTAAGACCTAGAGAGAACATTGTTGCTTTCAGGTCTTTCAAAAGGAGTGAGGAACTGTTTTGCTTGTTTGTTTGTTTCCCTCCAGAATCTCTCACAACCTAACCTCCCCCTTGTATCTTATTAGCATAAATTGGGTCACATGGGCCATTTCTCATGATAAACGTGAAGCTGGTTAATTTAGGTGTGAGTCACATGCCCTTGTCCTGTAACTAGGCGGTGGAGACCGTTCTCCCCATACCTGGGCTGTGCTGGTGAGGAGTGGCTTCACAATGAAAACTCAGGTTATTACCAAAAGAACGGCAAACAGGTGTGGAGGAAGCATCCACGCATCCACTGTAGGTGCCGTAATCAAGATTAGTTTGAAAATCTCTGTGGAAGGCACCTCATTGACGATCTGTTTTCCTTCTGTCAGGTCACCTCAGCAGACTTCCTCACCCACCAAAATATGGCTTTACCTTTTGTAAGTCCCGCATAGGGTTTGTTTGCCTGCTTTTAGGGGCTATGTTATAGAAATAACTAATACTCAGAAATACTAGCCCCACATCGAGCATGATGGGGACAGCAGATTGTCCCCTCCCATGACATGCTCCTGGGGCATATGATCATTGAACGGAGGAGTGAGTAGAATGATCTTCGCTCTTTAAATGATTCTTGATCTTTCTCTTTTCAAGATTACCCTATCTAATAGGGTAACTTAAGGGAAATACACCGAAAGTATGCTTACTATCTAAAGTTATAACCCCTGTAGGAACTAGAGGGGGAAAAAAGAGTATAAACCGTACAAATTATCAGAAAGAAGGAATTTGTTGTTGTTGTTTTAAAGAAGAAACAGACCAGAAAGCAAAAGGTACTAAATTAAAAAAAAAGTGCTCATTAAAAGCAAAGTAGGAAATAAAGTAAGAAAGGTAAAAAAAAAAAAAAACCCGGGAAGAGTGGTACTTTGTAATGGTAACTGTCACAAATTCAAATGCTATAGGATCAGTACACACAAAGCAACCCCTGAATAAAGAGAGGGAACACTAGGCAGAAACACACAGTAATATGCAACTTTCCCTCACGCCTTCAACACAAGACACAGCTTTAAACAGAGAGGAGTCAGCATATAGTGAATCTGACTAATGTAACAAGGATAATCTAATAAATGTAGAACAAACTCCAGATCCTGATGAAACAGAAAATAGGCATTTTTTCCAAGTGCCACAATGATATAGTAAGACATTAAAAAAACACAATAAATTTGAATAAGTAGAAATAATACAGACCTCATTCTTTTAACTATGTTGTAATAAAGCATAAAATCACAAAATAGAGTCAAGCAAACAAAAATCCCAAGTACTTGGTAGGAAAAGAGAGAGAGAGAGAGAAAAAAAGAAAGTCTTAAGCTACTTTTGGATCAATGAGAAAATTCAAAGCAGAATCGCACATTTTCTTAAATAACCATAAAAAAGAAGGAAGAATACTTTTATGGATAAAGGGGACATTCACAGTCATAAATACATCATGAAAAGTAAAATGAGAATTGGCATTCAGATCATGGAGTGGGAAAAAAAACTGAGTCTAATAAATAAAACCAGTAAGTGGCAGGCAGTTAAAAAATTAAAAATTAATCAGATAAATCTGTAGTAATTAAGGAAAAAGGGAAAAAGCACAAACAGGCAAATTTAGAAATGAGACAAGTGAAACAAATAGAAAGATGTTCCTGGAACAAACATAAGAGGATGCATTTTTAAATTCCAGGCAGAGTGTGAAAACCTAATATAAATAATCATTCCCCCTCCCCACCCCCCGGGGAATACAGAAACAACCAAAA
Source organism: Procyon lotor (assembly GCA_028646535.1). Classification (NCBI taxonomy): domain Eukaryota; kingdom Metazoa; phylum Chordata; class Mammalia; order Carnivora; family Procyonidae; genus Procyon; species Procyon lotor. Next base: position 3,569,215 of record CM053619.1, read on the forward strand.
CTGACCTCAGAAGAGAGAGAAAACCCAAATAGAACCAATAATCATGGACAAAATTGAAAAAGTTTTAAAGATCTATCTTCACAAGAAGTATCAAATCCAGAGTCAAATAGAGTCACAAGGAAAGTCTCTGTAATTTTCAAAGAGTAGAAAGATCCAATACTATTATTGTTTCAGAATGTAGAACAATAGAACACAGAGAACAGGAGAAAAATTAGTTTTCAGATTGTTCTGCAAAGCCGTTGTAACATGGTAAATACACAGACACAGTGACAGCTCTGGAGAACAATATCAGTTACATTCAGGTAGAACCTCTAATAGCACGTTATTAACAAATAAAATTTATCAATAATGTCATAGAATGCCCCCTCACAATCAACTCCATTTCATTCTAGGAAAATGAGGATAGGTCCGTACTAGAGAACTCATTGCCATTGAATTAGCATTTTAACTGGTCAGAACGGGAAAGCATGTTATCAAAATTATTAATGCCTAAAATATATTTGACAGGAGCGTACATTTTTAATGAAAGCTCTTCAGTAAGATAGTAGTAGAGGGATACTTTCTTACTATTTTATATCCACTCTCCTCCCCTGTTCAAATCCAGCCAAATGCTTAAAGATGAAATTGTAGAAGAATGTCCATTTTCATGGGGATTAAGGTCAGGAACAGAAATTAAAACCTCCATTTTACTCCCTTTAACATTGCTCTAGAAACTGGAGGCAAAGCGGTTAGACACAAAAACAAAATGACGAGGAGACACTTAAGAGAGCAAACTGCTCTTTGAACATTGGACACCTGGAAAACCCAAGAGAATCAACATGAAACCTATTAAAAGTAGTTGATTTGGATATATCTAAATCAAAGGCTTTTCTTCTTGCATATGATAGCTTTTAGGAGGTACACAAAAGTTAATAAAAAATGATAATAGCACTAAAGTTTATGAAGTATTTATAGTGTGCCAAAACTGTGAAGTTAAATGAGTTAATACATGTAAAGGGCTGGAAACAGTATATAAATGTTAGCTGTCATTGTTACTAAAACTAAACCTGGCGGGGCACCTGGGTGGCTCAGTTGGTTAAGCATCTACTTTCAGCTCAGGTCGTGATCCCAGGGTCCTGGGATGGAGCCCCAAGTCCAGCTCCCTGCTCAGTGGGGAGTCTGCTTTTCCCTCTCCCTTTGCTCCTCCCCCCACTCGTGCTCTCTCTCTTTCTACTCTCTCTCTCTCAAAATCTTTAAAGGAATTATTCAAAAAACAAAAAGCTTAAACTAGCAAAATGTGTGGCCAAGATGAAGAAAACTTTAAATTCTTATCAAATGATATAAAAGCTTTTCTTCTTTTATTTAATAAGGTTTAATGTCCACAGATTCTTGTGACATTATCTGAGCATTTAGTGAACTTTCATAGCGAATCACCCAAAACACTAGCTCAAGTGATTTGCCATGACTAGAGCCCTGGGAGGGAGGAAATGAGGAAGCTTCACATAATGAGTCAAGGGCTTATGATGACCACACATTTTCATGACCAAGGAAATGTAATTAAGTGGAAGAACCAAGCTTTCTTGGGTGTCTGATTGCTTATTACCAAATGACAGTTAAATAGAGAAGAAACCAAACTTTTGGGACCAGTTCTTCCTGTGTTCAGTAGACTTTTTAAGACTGCCATTTCTGTTTTTCACTTCTGTGAGATTTCATTGTTGGCTTAAAGTCCAAGTCTACTTTGCAGTTTTGTCAAGATTGTTCCAAGTCAGTTGCAGAATGGTATTTTCTTTTTAAGTCTAGACTTTTTTTTTTTTTTTTGCTTAAAAATTATTTCCGAATGCCCTACTCACCACTCCCTACCACATTTCAATATTATGAAATTTGATTACTTAGATTTAATTCATCAGAGATTCAATATTTAATTCTAAAGCCCAGCAAGAGTATACCAATTTTTAAAATAATCTTATTTAACATCTATTGAATATATACGTTTTATATAAGTTAAAAACATTAAGACATTAGTTTTTGCTTACACCATTACTAAGCCCTTGGCTACATTCTCTTGGTGACCTGCCATCTGGATTCTCTGTCATCAGTGTTGGTGGGGTGGTGGTCTTGTCATCAAAGTGATGGCTCACTTCAAATGACAAAGTTTGATGACAAACTTAAATAATTCGAATAAATCAAAGTGTTGAAGTAGTTTAGGTCTACACTCCCAGATCCAGACTCTGAGCTTGAAGAAGAGCTACACTACAGTGCTATGCTTTTCCTTCATAAAATTGTGAAAGAAAGCTAAATGCTTAACTCACCATTATCTCCATCGACATTTGCCCAAAGAGGTTTCTTTAAACAAAAAATAGGCTATTTTTTTTTTTTTAAAGATTTTATTTATTTGACAGAGAGAAACAGCAAGAGAGGGAACACAAGCAGAAGGAATGGTAGTGGGAGAAGCAGGCTTCCTGCCGAGCAGGGAGCTCGATGCCGGGCTTGATCCCAGGACCCTGGGATCATGACCTGAGCTGAAGGCAGACACTTAACGACTGAGCCACCCAGGTGCCCCAAAAATAGGCTATTTTTAAGGAATTTTTTAGTTCAAAGCAAAATTGAGTGGAAAGTACAGAGACTTCCCATATACCCCCTGGCCATGCATGTACACGGTCTTCCCCACCATCGACATCCTCCACCAGAGTGGTATCTTTGTTACTATTGATAAATCTACATGGACACATCATTATCACCCAAAGCCTACAGTTCATATTAGATTTCCCTTTTGGTATGGGTTTTGATAAATGTTTAATGCCATGTATCCATCATTATAGTATCATAAGAGAATAGTTTCACTGCCCTAAAAACCATCTGTACTCTGCTGATTCATCCCTTCCTTCCCCCTGATCTTTCTACTGTCTCCATAGTTTTCCTTTTCCAGTGTATCATACAGTATCATATCGTATTTTTCTGACTGGCTTTTTCACCTACTAATATGCATTTAAGTCTCTTCCTTGTGTTTTTATGGCTTGAGAGCTCATTTCCTTTTTCATTTTGAGTAATACTCCATTGTCTGGATGTACCATATATGGGTCATTTATCCATTCACCTACTGAAGGAAATCTTGATTGCTTCCAAGTTTGGGAAATTATGAATAAAGCTGCTAAAAACATCCATGTGCAGGTTTTTGTGTTGACATAAGTTTTTAGCTCATTTGAGTAAATATCAAGGAGTGTGATTGCTGGATCTAATAGTAATAGTAACAATACTAAGTAATGTTTAGTTTTCTGAGAAACTGCCAACCTGTCTTCCAAAGTGGCTGTACCATTTTGGATTCTCACCAGCAATGAGTGAGAGTTCCTGTTTCTTTACATCTTCACCAGCATTAGGTGTTATAAGTGGTCCAGATTTTTGCCATTTAAATAGATGTGAAGTGATATCTGGTTGTTTTAATATGCAATTTCCTAATGACATATGATGTTGAACACCTTTTCATGTGCTTATTTTCCATCTATATCTTTTTTTGGTAAGGTGTCTGTTAAGTTTTTTGACTCATATTTTAATCATGCTGTTTATTTTCTTATTGTTGAGTTTTAACTATTCTTTGTATATTTTGGATAGCAGTCCTTTTTCAGGTATGTCTTTTACAAATATTTTCTCCCAGTCTATGGCCTGCCTTCTCATTCTCTTGCCAATGTCTTTCACAGAGCAGAAATTTTAATTTTAAAGGAAATCCAGCTACTTAATTCTTTCTTTTGCAGATTGTAGATTGTTCCTTTGGTCTTGTGTCTAAAAACTCATCACCAAACCCAAGATCTTCTAGGTTTTTGTCCTGTATTATCTTCTAGGAGTTTTATAGTTTTGTGTTTTACGATCAGGTCCGTGATTCATTTTTAATTTCTTTTTGTGAAAAGTTTATCTAGTCTCATTTGCATGTGGATGTCTGATTGTTCTAGCACCATTTGTCAAAAGACTACCTTTGGTCCACTGTGAAAGATCTGTTGACTATATGTATGTGGGTCTAAGTCTGGGCTTTCTAGTCTGCTCTCTTGGCCTATTTGTCTCTACCGTTGCCAATACCACATTGGTACTGATAGCTCTAGTAAGTTTTGCAGTCAGATAGTGTCAGTCCTTTTTGTTCTCCTTTCATATTGTGTTGGTTGTTCTGGAGCTTCTGTCTCTTCATATTAACTTTAGAACCAGTGTATCACCATACAAAATAACTTACTGAGATTTTGGTTGGGATTGTGTTGAATCTACGGATGAAGTTGTGAAGAATTGACATATTAACAATATTGAAACTTCCTATTCATGAACATGGAACATTTGTCCATTCATTTAGTTCTTCTTTGATTTTTCTTATAAGTTTTATAGTTTTCCTCCTATATCTCATACCTGTAGTATTAGATTTATACATAAGTATTTCATTTTGAGAGATGCAAATGTAAATGGTATTGTGTTTTTAATTTCAAATACTATGTATTCATTAGTGGTATATAAAAAAGTGATCAACTTTTGTATTTAACTTTGATCCCACAACCTTGCTATAATTACTTCAGAAGTGTTTTTTGGTCAATTCTTTTGGATTTTCTACACAATTATGTCATCAGTAAACAAGACAGTTTTATTTCTTCCTTCCTTATCTGTATATATCTTTCTATACTACTTTGTGATTCACTTTAGTTTTAAACTCTTTTTTAGTAAAATTTATGTTTTTAACTCAGGGAAAAGCTACCCATTAGATTTCAATGAGGTATACTTTTGCATTTATACTTTTTTTTTTTTTTTTGCAAGCACTGGGTCTTTGTAATTTTTTATATACCCTCATACTTAGCTTTCAGTAAGATGTGTCCAGGTAACCATGAATTCTGTAGTTTTTTGGTTTTTTTGTGTCTTTTTTTTACTTTGAATTTTTTTTCATGGATCATTATATCCTTTCTTCTTCTTTTTTTTTTTTTTTAAGATTTTTTTTTTTTTTTTTAATTTATTTGACAGAGAGAAACACAGGGAGAGAGGGAATGGTAGCGGGAGAAGCAGGCTTCCCGCAGAGCAGGGAGCCCGATGCGGGGCTCAATCCCAGAACTCTGGGACCATGACCTGAGCCAAAGGCAGATGCTTAATGACTGAGCCACCTAGGTGCCCCATCCTTTCTTCTTCTTAATCTGAATAATTTTACAATGAATTCTCTATTTACTCTCTTATGAAGATGGAAATATTATCAAAGTCCTACTATTCATGGAGATTTGGCAAATATTACTTGTGTTAGAGGATTTTAGATATATATCAGCCCTTAGAATTTATTTATTTATTTGTTTGTTTATTTATTTATTAAAAGAGTATTTGACACAGAGAGAGAGAGAGAGAGATCACAAGTAGGCAGAGAGAGAGAGAGGGGGAAGGAGGCTCCCTGCTGAGCAGAGAGCCCAACGTGGGACTCGACCCAGGACCCTGCGATCATGACCTGAGCCGAAGGCAGAGGCTTAACCCACTGAGCCACCCAGGGACCCCTGACCCTTATAATTTACTGGCTTTAGTCTCTCATCCCACACTGTCCCTGAGAATTACCATCAAACATTTTTCTAGATTGCTCAGTTTTTCAGAACTCATTAGGCACAGAAAAGTTATCCCATTGTTGGGGATCTTTACTTATTAGAAAATCCTTTACCTAACTGAACTAAAGTCTGTCATTCTGAAAATTTCACCTCCCAAAATTTTACTGTCCAGATCCGTAAAGAACCAACACCATGTATCTTCTGCCCATTAGTTTTTTGTAGCCATCATGTTTTTTTCTTCAGTCTCTCTTTTCCAAGTTAAGCATGCCTGTATCTTGAAATATTCCTTGGAAGAGATGACTTCCAATTCTCTTTATCGTTTTGGCTCTACTCTGGAAGCCATTTTTTAAATTTATAAAATGTGAAAAACCATACCATGTCATTCCTTGAGACAGTCTCTCTTGTCCTGATTGGATTACCTTAGTGTTAGAAATGCCGGTTTAAGAGTTGATGGAGAATAAGTGGTTCCCACGAAGGCAGTGATCTTTGAGAAAAAGGTAGGTGAGGCATCGTTATCTCGTATTTTATAGACGGCTTATTGGAGAGGATCACATGCAAAGGGTTGGAGGTAGAACTCGTAAAGTTTTCTAGTCTGCATCAGCACTTAAAGCATTTTTTAGATAGCAAATCCTCAACAGTGGTTTGTACATGCTCGTGGTGGCGTATTGCAGTGGTACACAGAACCTCTGAGATGAGGAGTGGGGTTTATACTCAAGACTTGCATGCCACCTGCATCCTTACATGAACCAGGAGGACTAAAAGTTGGCAAAGGAGATGCTCATTTGGGAACCTGACTTCTGAAAACCTTCCTCTGAGGTGTGCAATAATCTTGCTACACAGTGTTTGTGGATATTTTAATGCTTTTTGTTTTGTTTTGTTCCCTTTTGTTATATGGATGTTATTACTACTACTCGTAGTGTGATTTGATAACATAATTTCTCCAAAGAGCTGCAGAATGTGAGAAGATATCTTAGTACTTCAACTCCTTTATTTTTTTTAATTTTATTTCGTTTTTTACAGATGATAAAATAGAGCGTGTTGAGGGATAAAGTGACTTGGCTCTAAGTTTCTTAATCTTCTATTTTCGTTGGGCTCAGGCTGTAGTAAGATTCAAATTTGCCCTTCCCTCTAAATATTAGCTGTGATATGGAGCAGAGTGATGGAGGAATCAGAAACAGGGTGGGGGGGGGGAGGAAGCAGCCACAGGGAGTAGGCAAGGAGCTGGAGAATTCAGTTTTATAAACTTTAAATTCCCAACTGCTACACTATAATTCTGTCTTGGGAGTCCATTATAAGGAAATCATTTTGGTGAGTTGGATGAGGTCCATGGAAGATGTGCCTTGACATCTAATTTGTGTGTTATAGTGAGATGCCATTAAGATTCTCACAGCCTCTTTGGAATGTGGGAAGGGAGGATGTGTTTATTTTATAATTCCACAGTTAATGCTTCTGGTGTCTAGAAGCTTCCACTCATTCATTCACTCATTCACTCAAACACATTTGATAAATGCTTATATCTATTTTGTGTGACGCACTGCGTTAGATGTTTTGCATTTAAAGTCGAATAATTCAAGTCTTGAATTAAGCCATTAAGGTAAAGAAATCAGTTCTTTGCTGCCAATTAAGGAGGCTTGCTTTTTTAACTAGCTTGTTTTATTAACTAGCTTGTGTTGATTCAGAAGACTTAGTGAACTGAAAAAACAAAACACAAAACTGTTTTGCTTAGAAATTCAGTGCCTATGCATGCCTGGGTGGCTCAGTCTGTTAGGTGTCTGCCTTTGGCTCCCATCATGGTCCCAGGGTCCTGGATCGATCCCCATGTCAGGCTCCTTGATCGGTGGGGAGCCCGCTTCTCCCTCTCCCTCTCCCTGCCACTCCCCCTGCTTGTGCTCTCTCTCTTGCTGTCAAAGAAATAAAATCTTTTTTTAAAGAGAGTATAAAAAGGAATTCAGTGCCCATGTAGAATCATCAAGAGAGAACTTTTAACATAGCAATTCCCCTTCTAGGTATTATACTGCAGATATATTTGTATGTGTCCAAGATTTGCGAACAGGATTATTTTTGTGTCATTGCTTTTTTCTTTTAGTGGAAAAAGAAAAGTTCAAGTCAACTAAATATTCAATAGTGGAGAACAGGTTAAATAATAAATACACAATGGAGAAAATACACAGGTGTGAAACAGAACAATATTTTTTATGTATGATAGAGAATTATCTCTAAAAATGTAGATATTATATATCTGTCCATCACCTCTAAGTTTACATTTTGAAAAATTTAAAATACACAGAAAAATTATAAGAATTTCAAGGTAAATAGATTATACAATTTTCACATACTCATTAATTGTTAATTATAGACCTTCCCCCCTATGAAACTAATTTTTTCCTGTGAAACTATTTGAAAATAAATTAAAGACATCATGATGTTTGTCCCTAAGTACAGAGCCACACCATCACCCACCTATGAAATTTATCACTGCAACAGCAGTAGCATCTAATACACTGTTGACATTTTCTTGGTTATTCTTGGACAAAATTATTTTTTATGGCTCTTTGGGGGAAATCTAGGGTTTAAAATCTGGTTGTCATGGATCTTTAGCTTCCATGTATGTAGGTCGGTCCACCTGTTTTATGATAAGGCTCTTTTTGAAGAATACCAGAAATTGTATTGTCTTGTAGAAATTTTCACAATCTGGATTTATCTGTTTCCTCATAACTAGACTCAGGTGAAACATTTTGTCAATAATACTACAGAGGTACTCTCAGTGATGGTAACTAAGGTTGCTCATTTAGATAAGATTGTGGCTGCCAGACTTCTCCATTTAATTCCCTTTGTATTTAAGAACACATCTGTTTTGGGATGCAATGTCTTCCTCCCAGTTCATACGTTGAAGCCCTAACCACCAGGACATCAAGATGTAAGTGCATTTGCGGATAGGGTTGTAAAAACGGTAATTAAAGTGAAATAAGGTCATATGGATGGGTTGACTTGTGAGAAGTATCCTTACAACAAGAGGAGAACAGGACACGGAGACACCAGGGCCATGCATGCACAGGCAGAAGACCATGTGAGAAGAAAGCAAGAAGGTGCCCATCTGCAAGTCCAGGAAAGAAGCCTCGGGAGAAACCAAGTCTGCCAGCACCTTGATCTTGGACTTCTGGCCTCCAGAACCGTGAGAAAATAAATGTCTGTTATTTAAGTGCCCCAGCCTGTGGTATTGTGTTATGGCGACCCTCGCAAGCTCGTCCAGCGTTGGGGTGCGGTACTTTGAGACGACATGAATGTGCTCACAGCATTTCACTCTGTGGAGTCTGATTACTTCTTCATGGAGTCTTGTCAAAGCTTAACCCTTTGAATGACCAAGTCTTAGATTTGCTCCAGCTATTGGACTTGACTCGCTATAGTCTCTGTTGATTCTGGCCCAAATTGATTAGTACATTGGAGGTGGCAAGACAGTCATTATCTAAATCCACCAGTCCTAATCTTACTACCTAATGTTCTTCTCAGAGAAGTCTCACCTTTCCCTTTTTTTTTTTTTACTGTATTGTACATGAATTAGTTTTTAAAGTTTAGTATATTAGCAGCCATTATCATTATTTTTTGATGCTCTCATGACTCCCGTATGTGACCGTGGGAAGCCCCTTCAAGCTAGCTCCTGCGTCTATGTCTGTGACCGCTTCCTTGCTTTCCAACACAATGATAAAATTTTGTACTTTGGACCATTTTGTACTTTGTCTTTGACCTAGAAAGAGCCATTTTCCCAAGATTCCCTGAATCCTGTCAGTGGGGAGTAGAATTTAGGAACCAAGATCTAAGCAATCACAGGGTACGCTTATTGCTTGTAGGGTGGTCCCAGTTATAGACCTTTTGAGTGGATAAAGCTAGTTTATATTAATACTCCTCATTTGTCCTCGTCTGCTCAGGCTGCCATAACAAAATACCACAGACAGCTGGCTGAAACAACAGATGTATATTTCTCAGAGTTCTGGGGGCTAGAAGTCCAAGATCAAGGTGCCAGCCAATTCCATACCCTCGTGAGGACCCTCCTCCTGGTCTGCAGATGGCCATCTTCTTGCTGTGTCTTTACATGGTGGAGAAAAAGCAAACTCTGTTCTTTCTTCCTCTTCTTGTAAAGACACTGATCCCATCACAAGGGCCCCATCCTCACCACATCATCTAAATGTAATTAGCTCCTGAAAGTCTAACCTTCAAAAACCATCACATCAGGGGTTCGGCTTTTAACACACGAATGTACGGTTGGGGTAGGGACACAAACCTTCTGTCCTTAACATCATTTTAATCGAACAGCACAGGATTCTTTCTTTTCTCCCATTCTTACTTCCCGTCTCTCACCTGAGAATGCTAGATTCCAAGCTACATCAATTTACTTTTTTCTATTCTACAGTACACTTGAAATAGCTTCAGAATAACCACCCTGGTACCATGGCCAAACAGCAGACTATGTAACATTCAGTTTCCTTTATCGTTCTTATCCTTAAAACATGCCCCCCTTAAAGGTATGGAGTTCTGAATATGCTGGGTTCAAAAGTTACTGAAATTCCTTCTTTTATTTCTTTCCCTGTACTTACATGATAGCAAATTGAAATAAAGTTATTTCATTGGTCTTTGCAAACTTTTGACTCGCAGCTATATTACCCATGGAAAAGAAATAAAAAATTTGAAAGGCAATTGCCCATTTTTGTTTCCACACTGTTATGCAGATGCCATGATGTCTTCATGTAGGCACAGCCGATAGGATTCCATCTGATCCCAAGAAACACCCAATTAGGGTTACCTTGACTTGCTACTCTCTCAACTGATGAATCACTCAAGCACAGAGGCCACATTTTCCAAGCCATTTGAATCACTTCCCCAGGATGTTTCCATGAGCCATCAGTGTGCATACTTGAGCAGTGTCTAGATGTACTTGTTAAGTTTCTTAGGAATTTTTTTAATGATTCAGTGCATTCTCTCTCCGAGCTGCATATTGTCACTTTCAACATTCAGCAGATGTATTTGGCTCATGTGTGGTTTTTGCTTCTCACAGATGGGGAATTTTTCATTCTCTCTGTTCTGCCCAGTACTCGAGGCGTTCTCAGTGAAATGCTCTCTGTGGACTTAGGTATCACTGCTGCAACTTCTTCCTGGGTCACAGGAGTTTAGTCCACGTTGTGTGGATTATTACTCCCTCTAAGTGCTCTGTGATATTGCTGCTCTCATGAGAAGTTGATCGTTTTTTGTGTCTGTGGGTGCACGCACACCTGCCTGTGTTTTATTACAAGGGCGATTGCTTATCCTTTGTCGTTCCAAAATCCAGGAATCCAAGTTATTTGGCAGATGCAGAGAAATAGAGCCCAGAAATGATTCCAGGGGGTAGAAGATACTTGCTAGTAGCCTGGGTGGGAGCAGGGTAATACTATGATATAAACAGAGAGAGCCTCATATCAAGCCTCAGGCCACCTGTTATCTCCAACCCATTCTTGGTTTGGTTTTGTTTTACTAATTCACACGTGCCTTGACTCTTGTTCAATGAATATTTACGACCTGCTCTGTACTCTATGCAGGGTCCTCTTTTCCCTGACCTCAACCAAGCCACTTAACCTTCTAAGTAAGACATGTATTCATTTTTAAAAATAGATTTGGGTTTTTTTAGAACAGATGTAGTTTCACAGAAAAATGGAGTGGAAGATACAGAGATTTTTTTTCCATGGACTCCTGCCCCCCCCACACATGCACAGCCCCCCACACGACAGACTTCTCCACCAGATTGGTCTGTTACAGTTGGTGAAACCATATTGGCACATCGTTATCATCCGAAGGCCATAGTTTACTTTAGGGCTCACTCTTGGTGTATATCAGTGGGTTTGGAAGAAATTTATAATGACATGTATCAATGATTGTAATATCATACAGAGTAGATTCACCACCGTAAACCTCCTCTGTGCTCCCCCTTTTTCATCCTTCTCTCTCCCTGGCAAGAGCTGATTGTTTTACGGTCTCTGTAATTTTGCCTTTCTGAGAACATCATATGGTTGGAAATCATACAATGCGAACCTTTTTATACTGGATTCTTTCACTTAGTAGTACGCCTTGAAGTTTCCTCTGTGTCTTTATATGGCTTGAGAACTCATTTCCTTTTAACACGGAATGCTGAATAATATTCCATTGTGTGGAAGGACCACAGCTTATTTATCCACTCACCTACTGAAGGACATCTTAGTTGCATCCCAAGTTTGGAAATTATGCATAAAGCTTCTGTAAACATCCACATGCAAGTTTTGATGTTGACATCAGTTTTCAACTCTTTGTGTAAGCACCAACAAAAGTAGTTGTGGGGTTGTCGGATAGAGTATGTTTAGTTTTGTAAGAAACTTGAAAACTGTGTTCCATTTTGCGTTCCCACCAGAGGTGAGTGAGAGTTCCTGTTGCTCCACATCAGTGTCAGCATTTGGTGTTGTCAGTGTTTTGAATTTTGGCCTTCCTAATAGGTGCAGGGGTATCTCACTGTTGTTTTAACTAGCAGTTTCCTAAGGACATATGGTGTTTAGCACCTTTTCATGTGCTTATTTTCCATCTTTACAGATCTTCTTTGGTGAGGTGTCTATTTAGGTCTTTGGCCCATTTTTCTTTAAGATTTATTTGTTTACTAGAGAGAGAACACAAGTGGGAGGGGCAGGTAGAGGGGGAGAGAGGATCTCCAGCAGACTCTTCACTGAGCCTGGAGCCCACCGAGGGGCTCAATCTCACAACCCTGAGATCATGACCTGAGCTGAAAGCAAGAGTTGGATACTTAACCTACTGTGCCACCCAGGCACCCTTGACCCATTTTTAAAATCATGCTACTTATTTTCTTATTGTTGTGTTTTAACAGTTATTTGCATATTGTGGATAGCCGTACTTCTCCAGTTACGTCTTTTGCAAAAATTTTCTCCTAGTCTGTGGCTTACCTTCTCGTTCTTTTGACAGTGTCTTTTACAGAGCAGAAATTTGTAATTTTAATGAAGCCCAGTTTACCAATTCTTTCTTTCATGGACGTATATTCATTTTTACAGTGAAGCTGGTATTACCCGATTTGCATATCTTACACTTTGTGTGTGGTATGAGAGTGTGGAGTTTTTTTTTTCTTCTTTGAGACAAGTGATGGTGATGCATGTTTGTGTCCTCCCAGATTCTAGCATGCTTACATGCCTTATTTTAGTCATGGAACTATGGCGTGTGGTTTTCCAGGTGTAAGATGTAGGACCAAAATGAATTTCTCGTTTTTTTTCTTTCACAGGTATGGGCAATGTTTCCTGGAGTGGGTGCTACAGCAGCATGGGGCCCAGAGCGAGAAAGATCTTGGAACAGAGCCTTGAGCCCATCTGCAATGGATACTGTGACTTTAGGCCACTGAGAATTTCAGGATCGTTTGTTATCTCGACACCCCCTGACGTATCCAGTCTGCTACAAAGGATCAGAGAGTTGTGATAAGGTCATTAAAGCATATTGCAGACTGTGAGATGAGGGAGTGACACTGGGCTCAAACTGGCTATAGTCAACAAGGACAGATGATCCACAGCACATCCCACTCTTGCCATCAGCCAAGGAGCAGAAGGGAATAGAACGGGCCTGGGATCATCTGAGGTACTGGCCCTGGATGGTGGTGCTGGCGGTGGGGTCATGGCATCGAACAGATCGTGATCATCACCGCTGGTGGCTTACAGCCTAATTTTTTAGGGCATGACATAGCATGGAACTCTACTGGGGGTGAGAGGAAAGGTTACTAGAAGTTCTGCTTTCTTCCATCTTGAGAAATGCAATGCTTTTCATTTTTATCCCAAAGAGGTCCTCTCAGGCCTGATTCATAGAAATGAGGAGCCATGGCTTGAAATTATACCTTACTGTGCTTCCAGCCCCGAACAGCTCACTCTACAGTGAGTGTGCTTCTGAGTAAAGAGGATGGGAAGAGAGAATATATTTACTAAGCTTGTGCTAAGTGCCAGGCATCGAACCGGACTTTCCGTCAACTCATTAGCTTTGAACCTTAACACCAACATTCAAATCCCTAGGAAGATGGGTCTCAAAGCAGTTGAACCCTTATCGAAGGTCTTGTCCAGGAAACAGTCCAGTGGGACCCAGAGCCAGGTCTGAGCTTTTCCCATGATCCCATTCCTCTCCCACTGCAGGACTTGTATTGTTGGGGCTAAGATGTGAGGAGACCAAAATGGAAATTTAGGTCATAAGGGAGGCCACCTCCCTATGAATGAAGTTAATTCATTAACATACCGCACTCCTGGCCATTGTTTTCATTCGGATCCTCGGAGTTAGAAGTTGCCTCCGTGGAACCAAATGCTGAACGTGGAAGACGGCACTGGACCAGGTCTCCAACTGTTGCAGAGAAACTACCGGCAAATTGAAATGTCCTAAAGAGGATGACGAATCTGTCCACGACATCATGGGGGTTCTGCTGCTGCCCGCGAAGCTCTTTCCTGGGACCTCTGTGGACCCTGAGGGTTGACGAGCACCCAGTCAAAGGTAAGACCTGCGCTCCTCTTCTCCGGGGGACTCTGTGGGGCGGTGTTATTCAACACAGAAGGGACCAGACTAAACTGTACTCGCTCATAAAGATAATCACACACACTTCTGCTAGACGTCTTGGACGGAGAGCCTTCGAGCATTCTTCAGGGTCAGGTTTGCTCCACCAAGTGTTGCCTGATTTAAAAATAATAATAAAATTGACGGGGAGGGGAAGGGCCTGCTGATACTAAGTTCGCCTGTGAGGCCAATGAAATCCTTGAAACAGACCAACAGCAACAGCGCAGTGGACTCTTACTCCTGGAGCCTCTGAGTGGCTTCTGGCTTCTTGGTAATTATGTAAATGCTCCCCCCTTCGGTTGAGGGCTGAGAGAGAGACACCGACAGCCACAAACAGAAACCTTTTGGAAGAGCCTAAAGATTTAACCATGGCACGTCTCCCATTTTCCATCTTTTATTTAACTCCTTTGAACTCCCACTAATTTCCAGGCAACACTTTGGAATTCCATTTTTAGCACTGCCTTTTGAATTATGATTTTTTTCCCCCCGTGGCGTACAAATCTGCTTCGGAGGCGGCCTCCCTTTATCATTAAAAAAAAAAAAAAAAATTTTTTTTTTTCATTATTGAATAATGTCCGTTGGCAGAATGATTTAAAATGACAGACCCATTTGAAGAAGGAAATGGAAGTGATGTGTAGCTCCAGCTTACAGAGACAATCACTCTTAAGGGTTGGGTGTAGTTCTAGCCAGAACGTTTTCTTAATGTGCACATACTTTTTTTTTTTTTTTAACGTGGCCGAGAGCGTGCGGCTCAGAGAGTCCCTTGGGGTGGGTGGGAAGCAGTCTGGAGCACAGCTTTGTGTCAGACGGGCGCTCATTCAAGAGCTGGCTGTTACTCGGCGATATGTGGGGCACAGCGCAAATCAGCTGTTAGGATCTGTTTCCTCCATAGCATTTGGGGGGCTCTGTCGGAACAGACTGCTTATAGGTTTGCTGTCGAATAACTGATACAATAGACAGAAAGCCTTTGGATAAGTGACCGGCAGTTTCTAAACACTGAATAGATATTACCCTTTAGCGTCCTTTCACTTTTTGCCCTTACTGTCATATTGTAAACACTTTCCCATATTGAATTTTTTTTTTTTACAATCATGATTTATGTTTTATAGACAGACTAGAATGGGATGATTCCTCTCTTATTGAATATATATTCAGGTTTTTGTTTTTGTCTTTGTTTTTTTTTTGAGTTCTGTACAGTGTGCTATAATGGGAATCCCGATAGATGGATTGTTCCTTGGTGGTGCTGTGTATTATGTTCTTTGGAGCGTTTCCTCTAAGTGGGGCAACAAGGTGGGAGGCATTTAACCATTTCAAGTGTCTTAATACAGATCAGAGAGTTGCACCTGTTTGTGCTCTCACTGGGACTATGTATGAGACCTCCTCGCTGCCGAAGTCAGCCTTGAATCTTATGATGCACCTTTACTAATTTTTCTTATTTTGAGATCCAGCCTATATATTAAATCATCTTTATATTTTGTATGTTTTGAGAGTTCTAGAGGAGGTTGTATTTAAAATGCAGTCACATTCATTTGGCTGCATCTTTCTGCATAACTTTTTGGTGCACATCATCCAATCTTTGGTCCTCAGATTGTACAGTTTGGGCTGTTTAATTTTCTCTGTCACTCAATCAGTTAGAGTATGTCTTCAATTTTTTTTTTTAAGGAAGGTTTTGTGGGTGGTATGATTTCTTCAGCCTCTTGTTATTTTCACACGTAAAAGAAAACTTGACGGGTCCTAAAATTCTGGGGTTAAAACCACCAAAAATAATCTGTCTCTAAGGTGGCGAGTCATCTGGTAGAAGTAGAAAAATGTGTAAACGAACAGTTGGTTTTTCTTCTCAAGAGCTACCAGAGTCCATCGGACAGTAGAACGGGGCTCTTCAGTAGGTCTTTGTGCTGTGATGGACATGTTCTGTGTCTCTGTGACTGGTGGCCACCAGCCCCTTACACCTACTGAGCACTTAAAATGTAGCTAGTGTGGCTGAGAAACAGAATTTTTAAAAAAGTAATCCATTTAAGTATAAATACCCACAGCCAGTGGCTCCTATCTTGGACAGCACAATTCCAGAAATATAAAATGGAAAGGAACCTCAGAGGCTCACATCAGTGTTGCTGCCCCAAGTAGGTCATACAGCAGGGTCTGTTTCCCCATCTATGAAATGATAGACCTTTCTCGAGACTACCTGATAAGTTAATGTTAAAGCTTAGACCAGCTCAGTATTGTTTCCTTCACGCTGGGCTGTGATGCCCAGATTTCCATGCCTTTTAAGCTAATAGCTTTGGTTTATCTTACCAGCCTACCTGAGATGGCATTCCCAGACATTCCTTATATCCTGCCTAAGTTTTCTTTCCTTGTCACTACCTGAAATCCTGTTAAGTATTGATGTCATCACACATTTATCTGTCCCCCACCCCCGAGAAGGTCAGCATGTGGAGGCAGGGGCTTTGCTTCTTGCCGTATTGTTGTCTAGAAAGGGTGTGACACGTGGTGGTTACTCGTGACGTCTTCATTGAGTGGAGGATGAGAAGAAATCTGTTAATCAAGTTCATTTGGGGGAACTTGCAGTCAGGTAGAATGGGAAGCAACTGGAACTGCTTCATCTGACCACAGAGAGATTTTAGTTTTCAGGTAACAGCTTAGTTTCAATTTGAGATTCTGTCTTTCTGAGACGCGTACTGTCAGGTAGTCATGCCGTCCTATGGAGCCATTTTCTCCCCAGTTAAATGATGAGTCCCAGAGGACAGCTCTACTTCTGTTGGGGTTTTTTGGTGGGGGTGGGGAGGGTTGAAGTTGTGACTTTTTTCTACCTTTATTTTTATTGCTTGGGTCAACCTTAAGAGAAGGTTAATGTGTTCATGGAAGGGATAGCCTGGCCTGGGAAGAACCTCCGTACGTTCCCTGGAATCATGCTCAGCTCAATGTGAATCTGTGAAATGGGGGCAAGTACCTCCTGCACCATAGTGCCCATGTGAGGATATCAAGGAGATAACGTAGGAGAAATACGATACCTATCAATACACATTGCCTTCTCTCTAACCCGAAGGTTATACTCAGGCGGAGGAGCAGTGCTCCAAATTCAGATTTCCTGTCTCAGAGTGCTTTGCTCTTTTGATCACCCGGGGCTCGGTCCCCAGCCTGTCCGCCTGACCACGACTCAACATAGCCAAGTTGGGGGAGAGCAGGTGTGGGGACTGATGACATTGCTGTCCATGGACTATCCCTGGCGAAGTGTCCCATGTCCCATCCAGCTTGCATGGATGTATCTAGGCAAAGCTCTCCCGAACAGGCCGGCTGTGGTCAGCCTGACCCAGCACCTTGCCTCATCTATCTGCACATCTCCTCTGAGAGTCTGTAAATGCCGAGGAGCCCGTACAATGAAACCCTTCACAATGGAGTGCCTGGATTTTATTGAGAAAAGCCAATCCCCTCCCATCTGTCATTTGGCACTTAGCACTGTAGTTATTCTAGATGAGTGAACACTTGTGTTATATTTTCCAATAGCAAAGCTGGGGTCACCAGGGTGCCTGCTGTTTTAGCCAAATCCAGATGGGGTTTTCCTATAAACAAGTGCACACGGAATATTTATGCCGCCCGTGGCACCTGACGCCTTAATACTTAGGACTTCTATGTAGTAGCCACTCTTCCTATAAGTCACTCTAGCACACAAAGTAAATATTTTAATATAGCCATGTCACTGTTTATTATAGAATGGCTTGGGCCCAGATCTTGCCTAATGCTTGGTTAAAAAGTCAGTTTATACCATCCTTTAAAGTGAATCAAAGAATGCATAAACGCCACTCTTTTGTTACTCAGAACTCTGTTTACTTTACTTTTCTGTAAACCTTGTGAAATGCTTGCTTACAAAAAGCTGACAGATGCCAGATTTGCTCATTAACTGGAGGTGTCTTCCAAGTCAGGAAGGTGAGGTGTGAATGTGGGAGGTGGTACCCCTTCGCTCAGGCCATCTCCCAGTGCCCACTGCCCGGGGCAGGCGGGAAGGGGGGTGGCACTGTTTTGCTCTGGAGACCTTAACCACTAGCCACTAACCGGTGAATGGGATTGAGAAACACCAAGTGAACCACGGTGGCTCCTACGTCAAACCTGCCTTCTACACTGGAGTAATAAAGTCCACTCGGACAGCCGAGATTTGGAAAGACTTTTCGAAATCAAAGTCTAATTCTCTGCCTTCTGTGATCCTATTAATTGTAGGAAAACTTCATGGTATTTACCAGTTCTTAGCAGCATTCAATTTCTAAGCTTCACCCTAAACACTGGGACATTTCTTATAGGCATGGCAATTGAAACGTGCTAATGTTCTTGGTTAACTAAGAAGGTGTGTGGTGGGTAAATCACTGTATGATATAAAGTCAATTATAATTTTTATATTAAAAGTCAGTGTTGGGGTGCCTGGGTGGCTCAGTCATTGAGCGTCTGCCTTCGGCCCAGGTCATGGTCCCAGGGTCCTGGGATCGAGCCCCGTATCGGGCTCCCTGCTCGGCAGGCAGCCTGCTTCTCCTGCTACCATTCCCTCTGCTTGTGTTCCCTCTCTCACTGTGTTTCTCACTGTCAAATAAATAAAAATTTTAAAAAAAAGGTGTTTAATGAAACAACGTTACGAATCGGGTGACAAACAGAGATACAATCCATAGCAAGGTTTAAAGAAATAGAATCCTTTAAGAATGACTCTGTAGTGTGTTGTCAGTCATTTCCTTGAGACAGAGTCTGTCCCAAGCAGTATTTACAAAAAGTTCCCATGAAGCTGCTTTGGACTAAAAGGAGATTAGCTACATGCTGGTGGTAATTTCCACTGGATTGTTGATTTTTTTTTCCCCCAGCGGAACATGCCACTTTTGATTTGATTTGAACTCTCTTCATGAGTGCTTAAAGTACATCTCCATGGAAGTTTTATTTATACAGAAATAGTATCTATTGCTTTTTACCATTTGTGGTAGTCAGAATAATGCCTCTAAGATGTCCAGGTCCTAATGTCTAGAATCTGTAAATATGTTATGTGACATGGCCAAGGGGAATTAAGGTTGCCAATCAACTGACCTTCAAATAAGGAGGTTATCTTATATTTTCTGGGTGAGCCCAGTGAGGATCTTAAAAGTAGAAGAGAGAGACAAGTTAGAGGTCAAGGTGATGTGATGTTAGGAGGATTCAATCCAGTGTTGTTGGCTTTGAAGGTAGAGGAGGAGGCCATGAACCAAGGAATGTGGGTGACTTTTAGAAGCTGGAAAAGTTAAGAAGAGAGATTCTCAGGGCCCCTGGGTGGCTCAGTCGTTAAGCGTCTGCCTTCGTCTCAGGTCATGATCCCAGGGTCCTGGGATAGAGCCCTGCATCGGGCTCCCTGCTCGGCAGGAAGCCTGCTTCTCCCGCTACCATTCCCTC
Source organism: Procyon lotor (assembly GCA_028646535.1). Classification (NCBI taxonomy): domain Eukaryota; kingdom Metazoa; phylum Chordata; class Mammalia; order Carnivora; family Procyonidae; genus Procyon; species Procyon lotor. The sequence continues at coordinate 3,588,696 of CM053619.1, forward strand.
TGCTTGTGTTCCCTCTCTCTCTATGTTTCTCGCTGTCAAATAAATAAAATCTTTAAAAAAAAAAAAAGAAGAGAGATTCTCCCCTGGAGCCTCTAGAAAGGAATGCACCCTTGCCAACACCTTGATTTTACCTATTTCTATCCCAGAGACCTTTAAGATAATAACTTTGGGTTAAGTTGCTAAATTTGTGGTAATTTGTTACAACAATAATAAAAAGCTAACACATCACTTATGAGAGGGATAGACATGCAAGAAAAAATTTTAGAAAATAGAAAAATGTCTGCAACATAAGATAAAAATTGCCATATTGGCCAGGCACATAGAGACTTAGTAACATACCTCCAGTTCTTTACTTTGCACACATTATTTTGAAGATTATAGAATCACATCGTTACCCTATCTGCTTTTATCACCCAGTGTTATCTTGTGAGTATTTCCCCCACACCTTAGAAGTTACAGAAAACATGTATTTCATTTTATAGATGTTCCACAGTTTACCTAATCCATCTCCTAAATTTTGTTTTTGTGTCTATTGCTTTTTACCATTTGTGGTAAAATACATCTGTATGTCTCTGGTGATTTTCTTAGGAAAAATCCATAGAATTAAAATTACTGAGACAAAAACGTATAAATCTTTTTACTTATAAAAATACATGTTAGTATATTGTTATCCAGAAAGATTGCATGAGTTTATGTCTCACAGGCAGTGTAGACTTATATCTTTTTCTTCATCATTGACAAGTAGTAGACTATCAGTGCTTTAAAATTGCCATATTGAAAGGTGAAAAAGAGAATTGATTTGACCTTTATTTTTTTTAACATAGGCTCCATGCCCAGCATGGAGCCCATTGTTGGGCTTGAACTCTTGACCCTGAGATCAAGACCTGAGCTGGGATTAAGAATGGAGCAGACGCTTAACTGACTGAACCACCCAGATACCCCAATCTGTATTATTTGGATGACAGATGAAGCTGAACTTTTTTCTAGAAATGGTAATTAGCTCTATGTTTTTCTTGTTTTAAGAACTGCCTGCTTATGTCTTTTGTTTTGAGGTGTTGTATTTTCATATTGATTTGTAAGAACTATTTATATATTAAGGTAGTGACTCATTGCCTGTACTATATAGTGCCAGTAATTTTTTTCTGACAGTTATTTGCCTTTTATTCACTTATGTTACTTGATCATATATTTTTGGTCTTTCTGTATGTGCATACACACCTAAATATATATACACATTATATACACACACATTTTCATAAAAATATTGCTGGAAATCCCACCCCATAATCCTAGAGGAAACCACTGTTATATTTTTTGGTATCAGTAGATTTTTCCCCACAAAATGATGTATGTATATATTTATGTAAAAAAGGATCACATTATATATACTCCTTAGGGATGTTTTTAACATTTGACACCAGATTAGTTTTTGTGTAAATATATCTTGGTCATTATTTCTGACAGTGGTATTGTATTCTAGCTTATGAATGTACCTCACTTAGCATTTTAACAAATCCTCCATGAATCTCTAATCTACTTTTGATTTTTCAATATTATCAACAACAAAGCTCTCCCAACACTGAGGTAGTCAGAGAAGAAAGATAACAGGTCTTGAGAGCTAATGTTAGGTGCCAGGCACGACTTCATGTTTATTAACCCATTTAATTCTCTACACACCCCACTCTGTTATTTTGGTGGGGCACTTCTCTTACCTTCCTCCTCAAATTAATCAATAAGGAATGACTGCTAAAGTAACTTGTCCAAGATTTAGCTGAGTGGTAAGTGAAAGTACCACAATCTCTCTTCTCCTACTTACTCAAGAGGAGCGTGCAGTCCGAAGGCCTGTGCTCTAAGCCATGAAACCAAACTACCCAGTAAGAAGTGCCCCGGGACTTTGGAGAGCCAGCAAGAACAGCAGTGTCTGATGTTCAGTATTAGACTGTTTGCTGTTTTGTGCTTGAATCACCGTCTAGTAGCCTCAAACATTCAGTAAAAGTAACTTGCGGAACAGTTAATTATGAGTTGTGCCCTGGGGAAAAAGGAGAAAGCATTTTTCCCACCTAGGGAAGAAGCAGAGCAGAGGTCATTGCTACAAGGTGGGAAGATGACTGGGGGCTAAATGGGGACACCCAGGGGTGACCCAGAAAGAAGCTCGTGGGTGACATTAGGACATCTTGAGATTTAAAACCAAAGTGACAATACCATGCTGTCTTGATGACCACAGCTTGGTCATATAGCATGAGGTTAGGCATTATGATGTCCGCAGCTTTGGTTTTCTTTTTCAACAATCCCCAGTGGTTTGGGGTCTTCTCTGGTTCCATCCAAATTTTAGGATTGTTTGTTTCAGCTCTGAAAAATGTTGATGGTGTTGTGATAGGTGTTGCCCTGAAACTGTAGCTTGCTCTGAGCAGCATAGACATTTTCACAATGTTTATTCTTCCAATCCATGGGCATGGCATGTTTTTCCACCTCTTTGTGTCTTCCTCAATTTCTTTCATAAGTGTTCTATAGTTTCTAAAGTATAGATCCTTTACCTCTTTGGTTAGGTTTATTCCTAGCTACCTTATGGTTTTTTCTGCTATTGTAGAATTTAGAATATGTATTAATTTATTCTATTTATTCCTAGCTGTCTTATGGTTTTTGGTGCTATTTATTGATTCCTTAATTTTTCTTTCTTCAGTCACTATGTTACTGTATAGAAATGCAACTGATTTTTGTGCATTGGTTTTGTATCCTGCCACCGCAATAGAGAATATAGGAAGACTTGAAGATATTGAAAGAATAGTTGCAGTTTTTTGCAAACGATTTTTTACTCCTTCATTTTTCACTCCTGATGATGTTTGGAGTAAAGATCTACCACCTTGACATGCTGGCTTTCTTGGGACCCTCAGGTAACGTGATCATAATTAATCACCTTAGATGCTGATCACCCACATAGGGCCTTAGCTAAAAAGAGGAGGATGCTCGTCGAAGGAATAGGTTTTAGTGCTACTTGATTTTGTCCTTTTCTTCTCTCCGTTTTATATCAGCCCCTCTTTAGCTTGTGCATATCATTTTTCATCTCTTCTTTCTTTATTTGTTATATTTTCATTTCAACGTACTGTCTTAAGCCCCAAGGGCCTCGCTTGTCCCAGCCCTTTCCTCCCTCCTACTGCCCCTCCTATAGGGTGGTGACAGCATGGCCTCAGAGATTTCGAGATCTGGCCAGGGGGAGTTCGTTTGGCTTGACTTTAATGGCTTATATTTATACGTGTTTTGGAATCCCTTCGATGAGTTGAGTTGCTGCTAGCTCTTCAGGTGTAGGACGAGCTTCTAAGGAAACTCCTACTGCCCCCTGTCCCAAGCCACCCTCGGTGGAGACAGCAGGATTTGGTCAGAGGTTATTTCTTATCATGACATGACTGCGTCCCCTGTCACCTAGAACCTGAAGACTTTAATGTAAGGAACCAAAGTTAGTCTGTTAGTCTGTGGAAAGTTCTTCTAAATCTTACGAAGTGGGGGGTGGAAAATATATATATCTCCCAAATTTACAATTGTCCTAACAATTTATATGGTATCACCAATGTTCCTAGAAAGCTAAAAGAAACTTTCAGTTTTCATTATTTAAAAAGGTGATCAAAGAGTAGACAGACAAGAGACATAGGGAAAATATTATGGAATCATGTTAGGACATGGGCCATTAAACATATTACACAAGATTTTGGATTTTATGGTGTTTGCTGTATTTCTTAGTTTTTTAAATTTGGAGCTGGTTGTGATTTATTTTCTCATTCTAAATGAAATCTCATTTATATCTAATATTTCATTCTTTTATCTAAAGAGAATCCAACAATTATGTGAGTTCCAACCCCGAGACAATCCAGATCTGCCCCTGGCCAGCTGGCCCCCTGTCTAGGTGATTGAGCTCTTCTGCCTCTGAGTCAGGGGCCACACTTGTTGGAACCTCCAAAAACCTGTTACCCTTTTCTGAGGTGGGGTCAATTTCATAAAGCAAAGCTAAGCTATGTCATAATAAAGTGAGACCTGCACAGTTTTTTTCTCAGCTTAGTTCCATCTGTCTTATAATAAACCTTGTTCTCCCATATCTTGGCATTATGTTCTCCATTCGTTTAATTCATCAACATTACTGTGCAGTTTTTTCCTTGAGTCTTGTTGCAACGTCAGCAAGAAGTTGAGAAACGCCATGCAGTTGGGCGTGTTACATAGATACCCTTTGGAAACAGAAGCTTCAGTGAACTTTTAAGTCTTAGTTGGAACATGCCTAGATGTCCTCTGAAACTGTGTCCTGTCCTGTGTCTGGCACTAATGGTTTCATGGAAGGCATTCATTCTGATGACCCAGATTAGTCATCTTCCTTGGACTCTGGTATCCTTTTCACGTATCTGGTAGCTTCCTTTCTTGTCAAATTGTTCAAGAATGGGAGTCAAGAGGGAACAAAAGCTTATCCTACATTGGACTTTAAAATGGATTCTTTCAGAGACTGATGGGAACTCTGGTTAAATAGTTCTCGTCCGGACAGAAGAAGAAAGGAAAGGTTTAAGTTTATGACATTTGGGGGTTTAGGTGTCTGATAGTTTTGACCTTACAAATAAATGCAGAGATCCAGAGGCCTGGTGGAAAAAAAAAAAAGGAAGGTTGCCAAAGCCGAAGAACACTTCTCAGGAAACTTTACCTCTTTCCCCAAAATCACTTAGTTGTGTTTGCTGTGGAGGTTAGCAGTTACCTGGAATGGAGACCCCGATCTCTGCAAGCCACGGTCTTGCTGGCTGGGAGCCTGACAGTACACTGATCCTTTGGGTGTGTGTGTGTGTGTGTGTGTGTGTGTGTGTGTGGTCAGCCAGGGTTAAGAGTAAAGAGAGATAAGCAGCATTATGAGCTTCCCATTCAGGGTCACCTCTCCTGCCAAGGAATCAGTGATATATCCCAGATGTGCCCTTTGGCTGTCCCCCGGTTACCTCTTGCCTTCAGCACACTCCCTCCACGTTATGAAACTTCCAGTAGTTCTGCCGTGGCCTGGCCTCGTACTTCATAAACACAGTGGGAGTTTACACGTCAGATTGGCTTTTGTTTCAGTATAGATTCATCAACCTTCTCATAGCCGCTCCTCAGAGTTCCTCATGCCTCCGGAAATTTCCTCTGTTTCCAGCACTTGCTCACTGGGTCATTATTCATTCATTCATTCACTCGACAAGCTTTTATTGAGCACCTACTATGTGCTAGCCTCTGTTTCAGTTGCTCAGGATACAGAGGTGCATTGGAAGGAGAAAGCAAGCCCTTGTCTTCATACAGCTTACGTGCTAATGGAGGAAAGAGACAGGCTGTCTTTGGCTCATTCTAGGATAGTTTCACCTGCGAACACCTCTGAACGTGAGATGAACCTTGCGTATCACTGGGCTCGGGGGTGCTCACGACTGTTGCTGCCTACATGTGTGCAAATTTGGCTGAAACTGTTTCACTTCCGTCGGTTCAGTTATGGTTTGGTTTGCAGGTGCTGCACGGGTTGAATTCAATCACCTTTTAAGCATCTTCAAAGAGATTATGTTACGATTTGGCTTTGAAACAAAAAGTTACTGTGTAGACCTAAAGGCCCAGGAGTGGGGCGTAAATTTGGTCAGTAGAGAAAGGTACTCCTTCTTGGAGGACTGGAAGTGATTCTGTCTTTACTTGCAAAACAACCACCAGGCTCTGTGGGCCTTAAGGAAGGAACATATCCACACACAGACACAACAGGATGCCAAACAACAGTAAGAAGCCAAGAAAGGCACCCCGCCCTCTAATATTGATGAAAAATTTCCGAGTAATATGAGGCTGTTATGGAGTCTTACATCCTTCATGATTCCCATGGAGACATACTTTCCATTTCACTGGCATTGGGTTTTTGAAATGCTCTTAGTGGTCTGTAAATCAGTGGTGCCTTACATGTGATGGTATTTTCGATCTGGTGAAATTCAGTAATAAGACATCAGGTAGTGACAGCTATTCTAAAGAAAATGAAAGTAAACATCTTATGTTGGATGGAGCAGTAGAGGAATCCTCTTTGAGTTGAGAACAGAGATCAGTATCGATTTAGGGGAGAAATTGTGGGTCAGCCTCAGATAAAAGGATTCCAGGTAGAAGTTGCTACACTGTAAGACTGAAGTAAGAATGCATTTGAAGTGTTCGAAGAACAGCAGAAAGTTCTGGGAGTGACCCGGAGATAATTCAGAGATGCTGCTGGGCAAGGAACAGATCACATGGGGTCCCAAAGGCCATCATGGAGATTCTGGGTTTTATTCTGAGTGTTGTGGGAAGCCAGTTGAGAATTTTGAGCAACAGAGTGACATTATCAGGTACATGTTTTAAAAGATGGGTTTGGCTGCCATTGAAAATTGACTGCAGGAGGGGTGCCTGGGGGGCTCAGTCAGTTAAGCATCTGCCTCTGGTCAGGTCATCGTCCTGGGGTCCTGGACTCGAGCCCTGTATCGGGCTACCTGCCCAGCAGGGAGTCTGCCTCTCCCTCTCCCGCGGCCCCTCTCCCTTCCTTGTGTGCTCTCTCTCCTCTCTCTCAAATAAGTAAATAAAATCTTATATATAACCTAAGCATTATATATGGGACAGACATAGACACACACTTTTTTTATTATACATATACTCAAATTATATATATAATATATAAGAACAAATGCATGTATGCATTTACTATTTAATAAAGAATAATATTAAATATTCATATACATTATGTAATTATTTAGTATAAATATGTCATTTATAAATTATAAATGTATTAAAATCTCTATATACATGAAATGTATATACATTCTCATATATAATGAGAATACATATATACATCCTCGTGTGCTCATATGTACTCTGTATATATACACGTGTAAGGAGAGAACATATATAGAGGGAGAACATAGATACTGTAGATATATATTATGATATATCTATATTATAATATAGATATATATTATCTATATAGATATAGATATATAATGAGAATATATACATTCTCATGGTGTATAATGAAAACGTGTACATTTTTCCTCTGAGTGAAGGATTTTTTTTTTTGTTTTTTTTTTTTTCTTAAAATTTTATTTTCAAGTAATCTCTGCACCCATCGTGGGGCTCGAACGCGCCACCTCGAGATCAAGAATCACAGGCTCTTCCGACTGAGCCAGCCAGGCGCCTCTGAGTGAGGTTGTAATATCAGTCTGATTTAATCACAATTTTGGTTGTGAACCCAGGGCTTTTATTCCTTGAGCAAGTGGTGTAAAGAGAAGTTGGGATGGTTATCTCATCCGCGGTTGACCTGCTTGTTTTTATAACTTGTAAATGGCCTGCTGTTCCCCCACTTTCCTTGCAGTGCCTTAATCCACAGCAGAAAGTTTCCCGGGAGCACGGGCCCTACCCCGCTCGCCCCTTGCCTCAAGCGCCACTGCACTAATGACTCCCTCTAAGCCCAGAGAATGTGCTACTTGGCATAAGACAGATGCCTCCTTCCAGCTCAGCTGTGCTCAGGACGCGCTGCCAAACAAGATCATCTTGTCCTCTCATCACTATTTCAGACCCAAAGGAAAGTGCAGTGCTCAGTCCTTGTGGGGAGTGAGCTCTGGCTCCCAGGGACTCATTCTGGGTTAGGGAACCCTGGAGGAGGCTAGGTGCAGAGGCCAGAGTCGCTGGCTTCTCCCTTCTTCCCTGTTCCTCCTCCTCCCCTTTCCCTCTCCTCCGGGCCTTCAGGGTCCCTTCTCTGCCTGCGCCCTTCCCCACCTCTCTGCAGACTCCTCTCCGCATGGGAAACCTTGCCAGTCTTTCCACAGAACCCTTCCCACCCTGCCGCTCCTCCCCGTCTCCCCATTTCAGCTTCCCTCTCCCATGTCCCATCCCTTCATGTCAGTGATCTTCCTTAAAAGACACGGGTTCTGTGATGATGTGACAATAGTTCACATATTTCATGTGTTACCCTCCCAAGCACAACAGTTACATATGAACAGTGGCTTTCTCTAGAAAACACGTTGGACCCTTTTTCTATTGCAGTTCCCCCAAGGAGGACAACATGCTGACCTCTAGTTGAATAGCGGAGTCAAGCCTGGGCCAGGGTCCCGACCCTGCAGATTTGGTGGACCTCTCCGCCACTTACCAGCTGTGGGATCCTGGGCAGCTTCATTCCTTGATCATTTCACCCCACCAAGAATTTTTGAGCATGGCCCTCGTGTGAGTCTCTGACCTAGCTACTGTGGATACAGAGGTTCACAAACCAAATCCTGCTCTTGTGGATCCATCTTCCATTCTATAGGAGAGATCTCTTTGTAAACTATGAGCAAGAGAAACTCTTTGGAATCAATATTATAATTCCATGTTAGCCTACATTTAATTATCTTAATAATCCTTAGGGTAGCGGCTATTGGCATCCCCATTTTTAAAGATGAAGAAATGGGGCACAGGCAGGTTGAGGAAGTGCCCAAGATCACTCAGTTAATAAGTACAGAACCAGGAACCGAGCCAGGTACTCTGGCTCCAAAATCTGTCCCTTTAACCAGCACTTCTCTCTTCTCTGGGTGTTCAGAGTCTGGGGTTGCAATATCTCATTCCTGGTTCCCTCAGCCCTTCCTTTGATTCTATGAGCAACAACAAAATCCTTCCCAGGTACGTGAGATTATCTGTATACTTGCTTCATCTACGTCTTCATCCATGTCTCTTGTTCTCTGCACTTACTTTTAATTCCTGAAGTTGGTTTGAGTTGCATTTCTGTTGCCTACAACTCTTTCAGTTGTGTCCAAACATTCTAAAATATGTGTATCATTTGGAAGAAACCCCCCAGGCCTCATTCTACTATGCCCCCCCCCACGACACTGCTCTGCCACTTAGACAATTACCTCCTTAATATAATTTTATTTCTATAAGCAGCCTTTTCCTCACAGACCCGATGCTTAGGGGTAAGTTTGGGTAATTGAAATTCATCTACGATTGTCTTCTGAGTTCACTTTGCCTTTGACCCTCATGGTGTCATGACCTTGGACTGTTCTGGTTGAGTTCCTCACCTAGAAGCTACCCTGGAACGGAAGACCACTGAAGAGTTTTTATTGTTTTGGTGGTTACTTATCATTAATGTTATTTATAGAACATTGGTTAAAAAGCTGTATCAGTATAACGTTTTCTGTATGAATTGTTACCTGCATGATTAATTTATCTGCTTGATCCAGACGTGCCATTGCATCTTTATCTTAAAAACTCACGTCCATCCATTCATGAGAATCCCCTTTGAAGCTCCTAGCTCCACATTTGCATTGTCTGAGAACCTCAGTCCAAAGCAGAGAGAATACTGAACATTCTGACTACTGTGGTCTGTTGTTTCTTTCTATCCCACAACTACATTGGAAACTGATTCTGCATAATTTGATGGGTCATTGTCCCCTTTTGAATGGCGCTTTGCTGGCTTATATCCCTATATTGAGATGGTTTTTCCCAGTGTGAGTTCCCAGGCTTATAGTCTCTCTTAACTTATTGTGGATAATCCAGTTCTTTGTTCTCAGTGGAGGCTAGTTCCAAAGAAGCTTCACGCCAGAGCAAAATCAGATGTCCTTGGTCATCGATGAGACTCTTGGTGTCCTTTACTGCCAAGGGACCTTAGTTTGCTCAACTTCTGGCTATCAGAAGAGGGAACTAAAAAATCCGTTGCCTGTGTTAGAGACTCACACTTCCTGGGGAAATGTGACAGCTACTGTGGGGAATGTACACATTCACCATATCACTGAAGCTGGGCATTGGTCAGCTCCCGCTTGCTTGCTATAAAAGTGAGAGCGCTTGGAATAAAGGAAATGTCCCTCCATTCATAGAAGGACACTGATGTTAAAGAGTTGGCTTGAGCCATCCTGAAGTGGAATTCCATATCTTTGAAACTACGGCCATCAAGGGCTTTTCCCATGCTCTGCAGGTCTGGGACCTATGAGGGTCCTCCATTGCCTGCTCTACAGGTCCCCTCCTGTAGGAAGGAGACTTGCCCAGTGCCCAGGGGAGGAGGAAGAGTGGGTCAGGGCCTCCTACTGAGAAAGAGCTGTTTATGAACCATCTGGGCAGGATGAGAAGGAGTCAGCAAGAATCGATGGAAGAAATCACCTACCAGGATGCCCCAGTCCCTCAGCTGCAGTGTCTGAATCAGATGTGAGCCAATAAATGCCACATCTCAAAGGAATATGGAAGGCATTTCCACATTCTGCCATGATGAACTTCCAGGTAGAAAAATGGAAACTCCTCAGTGCTGTGTTATTTCCATGGTATGGAAGTGAACTGCCACTAAGTGACTTTAACATTTCCAAAAGATGCAAAGTCGTCTTACTAACAGAATAAGGGATCTCTGCCAGCATTCACAGTGATCTAGAAAGGCCTGTTCACAGACCGTTTTCTAAGATGGACAGAATCACTCAATATTGTGCTTTTTGTACAAAAAACATTCAGATAAAAATGCAGAGTCAGTCTCGGGTGACAGTAATGCGGAGGTCATGTTTAGTATGTTGCATGTGAATATATTACGGGAATCAGTTGGGGTCATAGTATCACTGGCCCCAGAAACCTGGATATTCCAATGCAAACAGTGTGGGAAAAGGCAGACTGTTCCAGCAGATTCAGAACTCTTATCATAGACACGTATTTGTGGTCTAAAAGCCATTTTTAAATATTCGATGAAACTCATTTCATTTAACAGTATAAGGCTTTTTATGAGAATCAGATGAAACAGAAAGGCAAAATGGTTGCCTTCTATGACTTTTAAAGGCACGCTCATTCAGTCACTTGTTTTAAAAAAAAAATACGAAGTCACAACCAAGCTCCACTCACTTGGGCAAAGGCTGGGGATTGACGTATGAAAAGAAAGAAAAACAAACAGTGGCTCTTATCTCTAAACAATTCAAAATCAAATGGAAGAGGTCTGCACAAGTAGAGTATTATATTGGGAAGTCATAAGATCGAATAAAGAAAGAAGTAAAATTGTTGAGATACACTGTGAACTCTGTGGCCAAGGCAATGGGGACAGTTTGGCAGAAGGAAGAGATATGATGTCTCTGGAAGACGGAGGACCATCCCGTTTGGTCAAAAAGCTGAAAACCTGCTCCATTTTCCCCATCTTTAAAATGTGGGGAAGTATACGTAACACAAAATTTACCCTTTTTAAGTATACAGTTGAGTGGTAGTAAATACATTTGTATCATTGTGCAAACATCACCGTCTGTCCCACTCTTCATTTTGCAAAATGGCACTTCTGTCCCCATTAAACAGTAACTTCCAGGCCCCTCCTCCCCTGAGCACCCGGCAACCACCGTTCTACTTTCTGTGAATTTGACTAGCCTGATTACCTTACACAAGCGGAATCATACAGTATTTGCCCTTTTTGTGACTGGCTTCTTTGACTCAGCATAACATCCTCAAGGTTCACCCATGTTGTAGCTTGTGTCAGAATTTCTTTACTTTTGAAGGCTGAAGAATTGCGTTTATGTACCACATTTTGCTTATCTGTCCATCCATCAATGGACACTTGGGTCGTTTCAACCTTTAGGCTATTGTGAAGAATGCTGCTTAGAACATGAGTGTGAGGCGGGTGGGTAGCTTAGTCACTTAAGCATCTGACTTTTGATTTTTGGCTCAGGTCATGATTTCAGGGTCATGAGATCAAGCCCAGTGTCAGACTCCATGCTTGGCAGGGAGTCTGCTTGAGATTCTCTCTCTCCCTCTCCTACTCCTGCTCCTCCCTCTCCTTTTCCCTCCCCCTCCATGCGCATGCATGAGCAAGTGAGCTCTAAAAATAAATAAATCTTTTGGGAAAAAAAAAAAAAGAACGTGAGTGTACCAATAGATCCTGTTTTCAGTTCTTCTGAGTATATACCTAGAGTAGAATTCTTGGATTATATGATAAATCTGTTATTTTTTTTGTGAAGTCCCATAGTGCTTTCCATAACAGCTGTGCAATTTTACACTTCCATGAACAGTGCATAAAGGTTCCAACCTAATACATTTTTGAATTCTATTGTTGGCAATAAGGATATGAAATTTGTGAAAAGTAATTCAGTTTATAAATATTTACTAATTAGTACTATGTTTAGGGTTCTTTCTGGGGGCGCCTGGGTGGTTCAGTGGGTTAAATTCTATGCCTTCGGCTCAGGTCATGATCTCAGGGTCCTGGGATCGAGCCCTGCATCGGGCTCTCTGCTCAGCAGGGAGCTTGCTTCCCCCTCTCTCTCTGCCTACTTGTGATTTCTCTCTGTCAAATAAATAATAAAATCTTAAAAAAGAAAGGTTCTTTCTGAAGCATAGCTTAGCATATTCTAACCCAATTTTTAACAAGGAAAAAGTAATTGTCAATATAAAAGTCCTAGATAATTAAGAAAACAGACATTATTTGTGCCCCAAATTCCTAACACTGTACAAAATGCTATTTCTTCCTTCCTTTGTAATATATTTTAGGGAGCGTTGATTTCAAACGGTGAGGGGGAAAATAGGATTCATTCCTACATACACAGGCAAAGAAAATCTCTCACATTTAATCATTTATTTTTGTTTATAGTTCATCTTGTTCTAGAGAGATTTCAAAAAACCTTACAAGAACACACTTACTGAAATGAAAACTGGAAAGCAAAATAGCAAATTAGAATGGTGGAAATAAGGACACACAAATGCCAAACCAACCTTGGGTTATAGTTACACTTGGAGTTTCCCTCCAGAAAAAGAAGACACAGTTAGTTACCTAGTTGCTATCATCAGATATCAAAGGAACATTGAATTCTAAAACTTTGTTGCTCAAAATGTGGTCCTTTGATCAGCAGTCTCAGCATCAACAGGAAGCATGTTAGAAATGAAAAAATACCTAGCTGGTCCCCGACCTACTGCAAGAGATTCTGCATTTTAACAAGATCCCAGGTGTTTTATATGCACACTAAAACTGGGGAAGCACTGTTCCAAAAGGCATCCTTCACCTGGGATTTCATATAGGAAATATATTTACAGGATTTTTTTTTTCAACAAATGCAATAAATCACTAAATGTATCTGTTTCTTAGAGCAATTTTTGAAATAATAAAGAATATAACAATAAAGCCAAGCCTAAGGCAAAGAGTTCTTAGACATGGCCCAGTACCATTCATAAAAGAAAAACTGGGTAAATTTCATCAAATTTAAAACTTTGGCTCAGAGTAAGACCCCGCCAAGAGGATGGACAAGCTACAGGCGGGGAGCAAAATATCTGCAAACAATATATCTAAGAAAGGACTTTTATCTCAAATGTATAAAGACCTCTTAAACTCAATGGTGAAACAAATAAACAGTTGAATTTAAAAGGAGAGGACGAAGACATGGTTGTGGACTGAACTGTGTCCCCTCAAAATTCAAATGTTGAAATCCTGACCCCCTCCCCATACCTCACATTGTATTTGGAGACAGATCCTTTAAAGCAGTGATTAAGTTACAATGAGGCCATCACAGTAGGTCTGGTCAGTCTGACTGGCGTCCTCATGAGAGGAGGAAATTTGGACACACAGACATCAGATGTGTGTGCACGCAGAAGAAGACCACGTGAGGACGAGACAGCCTTCTGCAAGATATGCAGGGAGGCCTCAGAAGAGGCCAAACCTGCCGATACCGTGATCTCAGAACATCTAGCCTCCGGCATTGTGAAAAAAATAAAAATAAATTTCCATTGTCGAAGCTGCTCAGTTTGTGGTATCTTATGACGCCCTTGGTACACTGATACAGAGGTGAACAGACCCTCCAGCGAAGATCACGTACAGATAACACACAAGCACACGACATCCCTGGGCATTAGGGAAACGCAGCTTCAGACCCTGATGGGCTATCCCCACACACCGACTTCAGCAGGTACAGGAGAAAGGAGTGATAACAGAAAGGGCAGGCGAGAAGCCAGAGAGGCGGGACCTCTCACACACTGCTGGTGGGAATGTCACAAGGATACAGCCGCTACGGGAAATAGTTGGGCAGTTTCTTATCACAGTTCACATGCATTTGCCATACAGCCCAGCAATCACAGTCCTGGACATTCACCCCCAGGCAAATGAAAACTTAGGTTCACTCAGGAGCTTGTGCCCAAATGTTCATAGCAGCTTCCTTCACAAACAGGGCAGTGGAATTTGCGAAAATTGAGTACAGAACCAAACACAGGGTAAGTGAAGTTCTGACTGCCCGACACCTAATCTGAGTGTTGGAAAATATATTCAGTATCCAAAGGTAAGCCGTGCATCTGAGACAAGACCAGAGTGGGGCCAGCACTGTCCCAACACCAGGGACAGCCCTGGCAGTCTTTCTAGCGGGCATTCAGTGGCCCTGTTCTCTAGGGGATGACTTCCCCGGGGGGCCATCTTAAAGCCACTGTACAGCCTAATGAGCAGAGAAAGAAGGGAGTAAGCATTAGAAATGCTTACCTCACACAAAAAATATTATAATGTAAAGGAAAAAAAAACAAAACCCAGACTGATAAGCAGACTGCGTTCAACTGTGCTATTCGGAAATGGTAATGGAATAAGGATATATCACATTAGACATTTACGATTATAGGGCAATCATTAAAAAATTGCCGGTGGGAACATAATGTGGTTCAGCCACTCTGGAACAGAGTTTGGCATTTCCAAAAATCTAACACGCGCTTACTCAACAATCCAGCCATAGTACCCTTGGGTGATTCCGTGAAAAATAATAGAGAAATGATTACACGGAGGGAAAATGAGAATGAAACAAAGCAAGGTGCCTTTCTAAAACGATTCCACATGTATTCCATTTAAAGCTGTCCCCGATCATATCAGATAGGGTTGCACAGTTAAATTGTCCCTACTGAGGATACTATGAGGTATAGCATGGAATAAATGCTTAATTTCTAAGCAAAGCACTTTTACGCCTTTGTCTATGTGGATTCAGACTCACCTGGGTGTTTCTTCTTACTGACATGACACATACGTCTACAGCTCGGGAATTGTTTCTGTAATTGTTTCCATTCTAAGCAGATCTGTGTGTCAGAAAACCTGAAATTACCTTGCCCTTTTTATAGTCCTGTGATTAGAGATACAGCCCTGCAGTGGATTCACTATTTCAGTTTCACATGTTCAGATTTGAGAAACAAGGCCAATTAACTTCACAGTTTATTCACATTTCACTGTGAAGCTTGAGAAATTATGAAATATTAATCACATTTTTCGCATTTCCCGTGTGGGTGACAACGTGCAGCCTCCTCCTAATGAATATCCCCCTAATACTTAATACACAGAATTTATGGGAAAATTTCCTTACACCGCTGGTGGGGAGGCCTGGCTCTGGGCCCTCTCCTAAAGCCCTGTTCTCATGGCTGTTTGCCCCGTGTTCTATTGTAGAGAGTCCCTGTTTATTGGAAACTGGTCTCTGGACGTGCTCACTTGGATGCCACCACTGGCCTGGCAGAATTTACCAGGTGGGAGTGAATGGATTTTCCATAATGTAAGACCTTGTCAGAGCATTCCGGTTCAGGAATCTCATTGTTTAACCAATACCTGAAGTCAGAACCTTTTGGAAGATAAATATTTAATCTTTTGGCTCTCTATCACAAACTATCAAGGCTTCCTCAGCGAGCTCCACCCGTCTTTTAAAAGTAGATGCGATGTATATTGGTAAAACTGAGCAGATAACAAATAGTGAGAGAGCTTTTCACTTCTGTGCTTTAAATATCTGAAAAAGACCAGGTCACGTAACTGGGAACTTCAGTGGAGGTTAGACTCTTCTCTTGTGGCTGAGTTTTGGAGATAGCGTCGTGCAGGGGAAATGTTGAGCTAAATCTCAGACTGTGTGAATCCCAGTGACAAGCTCTGTTCAGTCATGTCACCATAGTTATGTGTAGAATTTTTCTTCTTGTTGGGGCACCTGATTGGCTTGGTCAGGAGAGCATGCCACTCTTGATCTTGGCATTATGAGTTTGAGCCCCATGTTGGGTACAGAGATTACTTCAATAAATAAATAAAAACTAAAAAAAAAAAAAAGTGTTTCTTATTGCTCAGTCGTCATTAAGAAAAATATAATTTTATTTAAATTATAGTATCTGCTTAACTTTAACTGCCCTGATATGAAAATGTGCTGATAGAAGTCCCCTATTTGATGACACATCTGGTTTGAAAAGAGCAGTTGAATGTACCTGTTTGCAATTCCATTGGATACATACCTGAAGTGGAATTGCTGGGTCATATGGTGATTCAATGTTTAAAAACTTTTTAAGGAACTACCAAGCTCTTGGGCAGAATGGCTGCAGTATTTTATATCCCCACCTCCCCAGTAATGCACAAGTGTTCTGATTTCTCCACATCTCACCAATTATTATTATTGCCATCCTCATATCTGTCACTTGGTACCTCATTGAGGTTTTGATTTGAGTTTCCCTAATGACTAATTGTGTCAAGTGTCTTTTCATGTGCTTCTTGGCCATTTGTATATATTTGGAGAAATGTCAATTCAAATTCTTTGCCTATCGGGTCATTCATATTTTTGTTGTTGAAGTGTAAGAGCTCTTTATATATTCTAGATACTGGATCCTTATCTGACGTATGATTTGCAAATACCTCCTTCCATTCTGTAGGTTATATTTTCACTTTCTCGTAATGTCCTTTCATAAACAAAAGTTTGTCAATTTGGTTAAGTCTAGTCTGTTTCTTATTGTAGCACCTGGTTTTGGTGTCATATATTAGAATCCTTTGCCAAAGCAAAGTCATGAAGATTTATGTTTTCTTCCAAGGATTTTATGGTTTTAGTTCTTATATTATCTCATGACCCATTTTGAGTTAATTTTTATGTATGGTATGAGGTATAGGTCCAACTTCATACCAACAGTCCGCACCAATTGTTGAAGAGACTTTTTTTCTTTATCAAATGGTCTTGGCATCCTTATGGGATATCATTGGCAATATATGTATGGGTTTATTTCTGGACTTCAGTTCTATTTTGTCAGTCCACATGTCTATCTTTATGCCAGCATCACACTGTTTTCATTACTGTAGCTTTGTAATGAGTTTTGACATTGGGAAGTGTGAGTCCTCTTACTTTGTTACCCTTTTTCAAGATTGTTTTGGCTCTTCAGGGCCCCTTGCCATTCCATGGGAATTTGAGGATTAGCTTTTCCATTAAAAAAAAAAAAAATCCATTTGCATTTTCATAGTGCCTACCTCGCATCCATAGATCTCTTTGGGTAGCATCACTCTTTAAGCAATGTCTTCACATCCATGAACATGGGATGTCTTTCCATTTATTCAGGTCTTCTTTAATTCCTTTTAGCAATGTTTTATAGTTTTCAGTCTAAAAATTTTTCACCACCTTGGTTAAATTTATTCCCAGGCATTTTATTCTTTTGGATGATATAGTAAATGAAGTTGATTTTATAATTTCCTTTTTGGATTGTTCATTGCTACTATGTAGAGATCCAGCTGATTTTTGTGTGTTGATCATGTACCCTGTAACTTTGCTGAATTTGTTTAGAAATTAGTACCTCTAATAGGTGGTTGTTTTTTTTTAATGTGTGAATTCTTTGGGACTTTCTATATGTAGGATCATATTCTCTCTGAATAGAAGTAGTTTAACTAACTCCTTTGCAATATGGATGCCTTGTATTTCTTTTTCTTGCTTAATTGCTTTCCAGTATAATTTTGAACAGCAGTGAGGATAGTTGACATGCTTGTCTTGTTTCTGACTTTAGAGGAAGAGGTTTGGGTATTTCACCTTGAGTGTCATAATAGCTCTGGATTTTTCGTAAATGCCTTTATCATGTTAAGGAAGTTTTCTCTTATTTCTAGTTTTGAGTGTTTCCTGTCATGAATGGGTGTTGAGGCCCAAGGTAAAAGTTTAAGATCTTAGGTCTTTTCTGCGCATGCTGCTTACATGTGCGTGGCTTTCCACATTCCCCCTAAACATGAGTGCTTTTGATTGCCCTCATGACCCAAGGAAATTCTCTCCCTGGCTTTTCCTCCCAGCCCTTAGATGGTCTATTTTATGTCTCGGTTATAATAATTTGCATCAGGCATCTGCAGGTTGTCTACCTTGAAATATTTATAAGCAATGCCCACCACTTTTCCAGCCTGGATGAGCTCCAAATTAGGCAAAACAGAAACGAGCACCTTGTGTCAGTCCTTTGGGTAGCCTCCAGACAGATTAGAACATACCTACACAATAATTTTTGGAAGAAGTTCATTTTGCTGCCCTTGTAACCGGGGACCAGGGTCCCACACTAGGAACATGGACTGCTGTGCTCAAGATGGCTGCTGACCTGGGTGGAGTATAGGGCAAGTGCAAGTAAAAATAAAATTTCCACCAAACCTTCCTACCATCATAAAGTTAACTTTTTCCTGATTCTACATTCGCTTGGTTGCTGTAAAACTCTGACCATTTTCTAGCATTTTTCAAAGTTGCTTCTGACCATGATGGCTGATTTTTCAGTTTTTCTGTGGGAGGACAGGCATTTGGGGCTGCCTACACTGCCAAGGTGCTGCCATCTTTCTTTTTCATGCGTTTTTAAGTAAATGGAGCCACGCTAGTCAATCATTACCTGTAACTGTAGTTCATTAGGTTTAAGTGCTCTGTGTTAGTCTGTTGTATAGATTTCACACAATTTTTTTGCCCATTTTCTTCATGGACATAGAGTTTCTTTCAGGTTTTTCTCTAGCATTGCAAATTATGCTCTGATGGACATCTTTATACACATGTATAAGAATTACTGTGAGGAATAATTTTTAAAGTAGAATTTCTGGGTTTTAATATATGCATAATTTCATTTTGTGGGATAGTACTTACTCTTCTCAGAGTGGTTCTCTCCATTTATATTCATGCCAGCAATTTGTGATGGAGCCAATTTCTTCACATCCTTGCTGTATATTTGATATTATCTGACTTCTGAATTTTTATAAATTTGAAGGATGTCAAACAATCTCTCCTTTTTGTTTTAACTAGTATTGTACAAATAGTAGAGTTGAAGTTTTTGTTTTCAGTTGTCTAGTGGCCACTTGGATATTCTCTTCTGTGAATTATCAGATCATATTTCTCATATACCTGTGATTGGAAATAGAAAAACTGTTTTTTTTTTCTTTATTTTTCAGTATTTATCTCTTTCTCTTTGTGTGTGTGTGTGTGTGCTTTAAGATTCATTTATTTTAGAGAGAGAGTGCGTGAGCAGAGGGAGAGGCAGGCAGAGAGGGAGAGGGAAAGAATCTCAAGTAGACTCTGTGCGGGGCATGGAGCTCAACGCAGGGCTAGATCCCACAACCCTGAGACCATGACCTGAGCTGAAACCAAGAGTCTGACTCTCAACCAACTGAGACATCCAGGCACCCTAGTATGCTGGGGGGGTTTTAATGCAAATATATAAATTATATTTATATATTTATATATATATATATAGCTCAATTTTAAATCTTTTAATATGGGACTTCTCAATCATATATATCATGATTATTGATATGCCAGGGTTTCTTGCCAAATTTTATTCTGTTTTATTTACTGTTCTGCCTTACATTTCTTTTCTCCTTTTTCTGCTTTTGAAGGACTGAATGAATTTTCTCCATTTTAGTCGCCCTTTAGTTGATCAGTCTACTTTCTCGCGTGAGCTTGATAAGCATGCCATGTTACAAGAATTAACATCTTCCAACACTCTCTAGAGTTGATTGGTACCTGGGTCCTTGAGATCAGTAGAGTGTAGCACTTCAGAGCATAAACTCCAGAACCAGACATGCTGGATTCAAACTTTGGCTTTGTCATTGACCCTGTAACCTTGAGGATGTTACTCAGTATTTCCCTTCTGCAGTTTCCACATATATAAGGTGAAGAACAATATAACATTTCTCTTAAAGGCTATTCCGAAGAGTAAGTGAGTAAATATATGTGACGGGATAAGAACAATGTCTGGTGCATAGAAAACATTTAGTAAGTTTGAGCTGTAGTTATTTTCCCCTAAACAAAGGGCAAAAACAATTTTGTTTTTCATTGTTCCCTACTCTCTGCTTTTGTTTTCTTCTAAGAAGCTATTGATTTTTTTAAACAATTAACACAAATAAACCTACCTGTAAGATGTATTGGTTTCTTGACCGTCTATTTCGGATGTTTTGTTTTGTTTTGTTTTGTTTTGTTTTGTTTTGTTTCTGAATGAATATCTTCCTCTTATATTTGGTTTTCTTCTTACTAGAATCAGCCGGCAATACCTTCAGAATAGACTTTCATGTGATAGGAGGTTATAAAACACCTAAAGCAAAGGTATAAATACCTAAAAGTGTCTTTATTTTGTCTTCATATTTCATGTAATAGTTCATTTTGGTGTAGAACTCTAACTTCAAAACTATTTTCCTCCAGAATGTTAAATGTTGTGGTTTTTTGGTTTTTTTTGCATTCATGGATTTTAATGAGAAATCTAATCTTGACCTGATACTTTTTTTTTTGAGTAGGCTCCTTGCCCGTTGTGGAGCACAACGTGGAGCTCAAACTCATGACCCTGAGTCAATACCTGAGCTGGGATCACGAGTCAACTGACGGAGCCACCCAGATGCCCTGTCATACTTTTATAAATAACTTATTTGTCTCGAGGCACCTGGGCGGCTCAGTTAGGTAAGCATTTGACTCTTGATTTCCGGAAGCTCAGGTCATGATCTCAGGGTTGTGAGATCAAGCCCTATGTCAGGCTCTGTGCTGAGTATGGGACCTGCTTAAGATATTCTCTCCATCTGCCCCTCCACCCCTCATGTGCACGTGCTCATTTTCTCTCTCTTAAAAAATTAAAAAAAAAATTGTTTCCAAAAACTTTGAGACCTTTTCTATCACTTTACCGCACAGAAATTTTACTGTTATGTTCCAGATGTAAGTCTGCTTTTATTTACTTGCTTGGGACGTGGTAGGAGCTTCAAGCCAGAGTATTCCATTTTCCTTTAGTTATTGGAATTTTTTTTCCCTTCCTTTTTTGCTTTTTATTTCACGCTGAATTCCCCCTCCCTCCATTTTCTCCTTCTAACAAACACCACTTACTGTGTACTAGGTCTTGTTCTATGTAATTTACGTGTATTCACTCATCTAACTTTGACAGCAACCCTCTTGGGTGGGCATTATTACCCCTACTTCCTAGGTGAGCAAATTGAGGTGTAAGAGGTTCGACAAACTCCCCAAGATCACACATAACTGGGATTCCACCTGGATAGACTCTGAGCTTATGCTTTAGTGCCCCAATCCACATGACCTCATCCTCCACATCTGCCTCTCCTTTCCCCGCATTCTTCCATCTTTTTCTCTTGTGCTATATTCAGAAGAATTTCTTGGCTTAGTCTTCCAGCCCACTTTCAGCTGTGTCCGTTCAGGCTGTCTTTTTAGATTTTAACTTTAAATAATAAACATTTAAATTTTGGAGTTTTGTTTTTTTTTAACATGCTACGGTAAACAAATGAAATGTCTCTTTGCCTCTCACTGATGATATGAGAGAGATTCATTTTTTTTTTTTTGATTAAAGATTTTATTTATTTGACAGAGAGAAACACAGCGAGAGAGGGAACACAAGCAGAGGGAATGGT
>CM053619.1:3610712-3669299 GCA_028646535.1 Procyon lotor
AAAAAAAAAAAAAAAGTTAAAAATAGAGCTACCCTGTGACCCAGCAATTGTAGTGCTGGGTATTTACCCCAAAGATACAGATGTAATGAAAAGAAGGGGCACATGCACCCAATATTCATAGCAGCAGTGTCCACAATAGCCAAACTGTGAAAGGAGCCAAGATGCCCTTCAACAGACGAATAAAGAAGACGTGGTTCATATATACAGTGGAATATCACTCAGCCACCAAAAAGGATGAATACCCACCATTTGCATCACATGGATGGAACTGGAGAGATTATGCTAAGTGAAATAAGTCAAGCAGAGAAACACAATTATCATGTAGTTTCACTTATTTGTGGAACATGAGGAATAGCATAAGAAGGCATTAGGAGAAGTAAGGGAAAAATGAAACAGGGGAAATCAGAGGGGGAGATGAACCATAAGAGACTAAGGACTCCAGGAAACAAACTGAGGGTTTCAGAGGGGAAGGGGTGGGGGGCCATCCCATGATGGGTGTCAAGGAGGGCACGTATTGCAATGAGCACTGGGTGTTATTCGCAAATAGCGAATCATGAAACACTACATCAAAATTTAATGAAGTACTGTATGGTGACATAATATAATAAAATGTAAGCAAAAACGAAAAAATAAGAACCCATGAAAAAATAAGAACCCACTATAAAAAAAATTTCAGTAGAAAAAATATGTATGAGTAGCTGTCTTTTAAAAAGAAGATTCTTGAGTCTGATGGTGTTTGCCCTATCAGACATGAAAATGCATTAAGTTGCAATTAGTGTAGTTCCAAAAAATTTTGTCAGTGGACCATGAATGGAAAGACTGATTGAATATAAGATTCTATAGGTATATTAGAAATGCATTCAGTAATGTAGCATGAGAAAGGAGTCATTTCATAGGATTTGGAAGCAGTAATTTATTCAGTAAATAAGAGGAGGAATAATTGGAAAATAATCTGGGGGTTAAGAAGCATGATCACTACACTCCAAAATTAATTCAAGATGGATAAAAATTTTAAATGTTAAAGAGGGATGAGAAAGGAAAGTGGAAATTGTTGTTAATGTAGCAATTCTGCTTTTAAAAATATGCACTGAAGATATATTTTGTCCATGATAATAAAGACACTTCTCCAAGGATATTTACTGCAGCCCTGCCTTGTACTAGCAGATGTCTACGATGAGAAATAATCAATAGATTCCATTAATCAGAAAAGGTACAGTCCTATAATGGAATCTATTTGGTTCTTAAAAATATGAGGTACACACAAACACACACATAATAACTACAATAAGTGAGGTGGAAAAAGCAAGCTAGAGTGTGTTCAGTGTATTCTCATTGTATACCAGGAATCGAGTGATGGACATGTCTTTATGGATGTAGGTGCCAATGTACAAATAGTTTTAAATGTAAGTAAGTGTATACATATTGGTTTAATTTTTGATACAGAGTTTAGATAATGGTACCCTTGTACTGCATACATATTAACGTTTCCTGAATATATATACAGAAACTGTCAGGATTGAGTCTCTGGGGAGAGACCCAGAGTACTGGGTTGTGAGGGTGAATTTTACTTGACAAGATTTGTTCCTGTGTTATTTGAATATTTTTATATTTTTAAGCATGTATATGAGAACCTTCTAAAATAATACAAAGTCCAGAATACATTAGCCATAAATTGGGAGCTTTTGTAAAATCAAACTACAAGAAAATATGACATCTATTTTGCCTATATCTGATGCTAATCTCCATTTAAAAAAAAAAAAGCTTTTCTTAATTCCTGGGGTTTTTGTTTGTTTATCCTAGTTCTTAGCTTAGTAGTTGGACTTTGTCATACTGGGGATTTCAGATGACCATGTTCTCTGCAACAGAATCTCACATTTCAAGGTGTAAGTCAGAAGATTTAGTCATCCTCTTATTCAACAAATTATTACTGAGAACGTATTAGGTGCCAGCCAGCGCTCTCCACACTCTTGGATAAACCAGAGAACAAGCATGAGCTGGTACTCAGTCTCTCTGTGGACTGAAGCTGAGTCTTGTGAGACTTAGTGTGGGTGCATGCTGTAGGCGTTTCCACATAACAAAATATTTAGGATTTGTTGTACATGGCTGACAGAACATTTATTTTTTTAATGCATCCACATATTTATTAAAATAGTGCCAACTTGGAGGGTAGAAATCGATAGCAGTTAGCCACAAAAGAGGCTTTGACATTCAAACTACCTTGCTCCAAATTTCTGTAACAGGTGTGGTTGGCCAGCCCGTGGAGCCGCTAAAAGGTAGTCATGGCTGGAGGGGCTGCAAAATGGTGCAAGCGTTTTGGAGCTCTGTGTGGTAGTTTGCGATGAAGTTAAATATACAATCGCCATATGACCCGGCAGTTCCACTCCCAGGCATTTATTTACCAAAGGGAAATGAAAAAGTTCATTTAAAAAAAAAAAAAAACTCGGACCCGGAGACATTATGCTAAGTGAAGTTAAGTCAGTCAGAGAAAGACAAATACCATATGACTTCACTCCGATGTGGAATTTGAGAAACAAAGGAACAAACAGAGCAAAAAGAGCCCAAAAAACAGGCTCTTAAATAGAGAACAAACAGGTGGTTACGTGGGTGTGTGTAGGGGGGTGAAATTGATAAAGAGGACTAAGAAAACACTTGGGTTGGGGGGATAGGGTAACTGGGTGATGGGCATTGCAGACAGCTCATGATGTAGTGAGCACTGGGTGTTCTATGCAGTTGATAAATTACTAAATTAATGATACATTGTATGTTAACTAATTGAATTTAAATAAAAAAGTTTAAAAGAAAGAATACGCTTGTCTTGATGAGCACTGAGAATGGTCTAGAATTTCTGAATCATTACATTATACACCTGAAACTAATAGAGCATTGTTAATTATACCTCAATAAATAAATAAAATGCCCTGTAACTTGTGGGGGGGGGGAAAGAACTTACACAAATATTGTTACACAAATATTATTAGCAGCTTTATTCATAGTAGCCCCAAACTGGAAACAATCCAAACATCCATCCATAGGTCAAAGAATAAGCAAATTATGGTATATGGTACTTGCCAATAGGAACTGCTGATAAGGTGGTTGGTTTTTTTGTTTTTTTAGGGCAACTCTTAAAAATCACTTATGTTCAGTGAAAGAAGCCAGACTCAAAGTTTATACCCTGCATGATTCCCTTTATGGAACATTCTAGAAGAGAGTGCCACTCCCTAGCGACAACAAAGAGACCAGTAGTTGCCTACAAAGAGATAGATGGAACTTTTTGGGGTGACAGAAATGTCTATCTTGACTGTGGTTGTAGTTTCATGGGTATATACACTTGTCAAAACTCATCAACCTGGACACTAAAAATGAGTACATTTTACTACATGTAAGTGATACCATCATAGAATTGATTTGAAAAGAAAAATGTGAAGTAGGATAAAAGACACCACATAGGATTTTCTATCGGGGATGAGGTCATTAGAACAGAAGGTCCTGACCTATTTACGAAAAGAATACTTGAAATCTCCCGAGAAAAGCAAGTACAGATTTCACCTGGTACAACTAGAAATGACCAGAAAATAAAATACGTGACATTCGAATGGCCCAGTATCCACGGGTAACCGAGGAGCCAAAACTACATGGGGTATAAGTTCGTCCATGGCCATGACTTCCCGGCTCTGCTTCTATCCCAAAGTGGAGGATGGGGGTGTCTCTGAGGTCCCGTGCAGACATAAAGAGCGAGTAACTAGTTACAGGAAACAAAGGGACCCGAGACACACAACCGTCTGATGTGACTGGATATAGAGGCAGAGCCGTGGGACCTGATTTATGTCTCCATCTGCTCTGAGCTGGCAAGAGCCTTAGTGAGAGAGATGCTCGGCGGCCCAACTGTGCTTATGATTTGTAAATAAAACAAAGTCAAACAACTGCAATCAAACAGTGTGTGGTGTGTCTTCTGCCCAAATTCACCGAGAGACTCCGTGAAGGCCTGGTGTATTGGGAAAGCGAGTGTCTCTGAGGTCAGCGTCGTATTGTAGTTTAAAAATCAAGGACCCGAGTCTTGCCTTTGAAAACGAAACTGCTCAGTGTGCAGAAAAGGCCTTAATATAAATAATGTGGCAGCCTCGCGGAGAGGCCTCCCCAATGCTGGTGGTCTCCGAACACTCACTGTCTGGCATTTCATGTTGTGTTTCAAAACCAGAATCATTATAAGCCACATAAATCTGTCACTTCAGTTGAATTTGTACATCACCAAATCCCCGACTAATTTTTCAAAGATTATCCTCTGCCCCAAATGAAGTCCAGGCTCTCGGACCCACTGGGCTTTCCTGGGTTGTCCTATCGCCCATGTCCCAGCTTGAATTTTTATTATGTGAATGAAAATTCTCCAGGAACGTTGGACGGAGTTCAACATTACTAATACTCCATAGAATATTTAGGCAACCGAATTATGTTGGACATTGTTGCAGAACTCCATTCTGGTAAAAACATCTAAAGGAAGACATATTTGTTCCGTATTGATCTCCACTGTATCTTAGTTAATATTCAGGCACAGTCCTACCTTGTACTTCCCTTCTGGAGGCATCTCTCCATGACTCTCCCTGGAAATTCAGATCCTCTGTATGTCCTTTGGGTTATATAAAAATGTCCTCGGTCCATCCTTCCAATTTCCCCACTTCTGTCCTCTCCAGTGACAAGTCCCAATTCCCTGGATTCTGTTACCAGTTATTTTATTTTTAAAATCGGTTAAATTATTTAAGTGATTTTTTTTTAAAGCATTGTACACTAAGGAAGAATTTCTTTTTTTTTTTTTTTTAATTTTTATTTACTTATTTGACGGGGGGAGAGAGAGAGAGAGATCACAAGCAGGCAGAGAAGGGGAAACAGGCTCCCCGCTAAGCAGAGAGCCCAATGTGGGGCTCGATCCTAGGACCCTGAGATCACGACCTGAGCCGAAGGCAGAGGCTTTAACCCACTGAGCCACTCAGGTGCCCCAGGAATAATTTAATTCTTAAAGGAAAGGGGCACATTTTCCAGTGCTCAATGTCTATGCTCTTGGATTCCTTCCCCAATCCTCCCATCAATACACATTTTTCTTCTCCAGTCACCTACCTAGAAGCACAGAATGTTCTCTAACTCATACTCAACCCTTTCTTCCTGCCATCTTTTTACCCACATAGACTTCAGAGCCCAGAAAATCTACCCCTAGGATGTTGTCTATGGTGATGTCTCCCACAGTTCTTCATAAATAAGTCAACTGTCTGATTAAGTCCCAGGTGGAGCTTGCCTTTTCTCCCTATTCTCCTTTCTAGCCCCATCTCTGTGCCCACCCTTGGGACAAGGCACTTCTAGAATGATGGGCACAGTCCTCTGCCCATCATCTGCTGAATGCCACTAATTCTTTTGCTACCTAGCTGCCTATCTACTGTGCTCCCATGCATAAGCATCTCCTGCCAAGCTCCATTTTCTGCCTTTTCAAGGTGCCCGCACTGCCCAGGGCATGTAAAGAAATGGATGGAAGGTCTGTCTCTCCTGTGTATAATACTCTGTTGGAAGGGACTTGATCTAATACTATTTATGCTTCATTCTCTTAAAAAGTTTTATTGGACTGGTTCATTCTGTTTTCATGTTTGGTCCACTCTTCACCAAAGGACTCACACATAGGACTAATGGCACACTTGGCGTGGCTCAGTGACAGGGGTTCTTCTAAACTCAAAATGGCTCTGCTGCTATAATGACTTGGATTTTTACAGGAACCTACTCAAAGTTACCTGTTTCCCTGATTTCTCTCTTCAAAGGGTTTCCTCAGGCAAATTGCTATCTGGTTCACCTGCAATAGAATTCTAACATACATGAACTCTTGGAGTCAGTAGAGCAGAGGCTTTAAAAAAAGAGAGAGAGAGAGAGGAAGGGGCGCCTGGGTGGCTCAGTGGTTAAGCCTCTGCCTTTGGCTCAGGTCGTGATCTCAGGGTCCTGGGATCGAGTCCCGCATTGGGCTCTCTGCTCAGCGGGGAGCCTGCTTCCCCCTCTCTCTCTGCCTGCCTGTCTACTTGCGATCTCTCTCTCTCTCTCTCTCTCTCTGTCAAATAAAATCTTAAAAAAAGAGAGAGAGACATTCACTATCCTTCTAATCAACGAAATTTTAAACATTTATATGTTTTCAACTCACATTATGAAATTATGTTGACACAAAAGTGAGTGAGGTTCTATTTTCTGAATGTGTTTAGCCATTTAAAAAAGCTTGAATATTAAAACTCATTCCGGAACTTGAGTCCAGATATTTAATAATTTTATTAGGAGAAATCTCAGGACCTTTTTTTTCCCCCAAGGGTGATGGGAAGTATTTGAAATTTTTAAGGCATGGGGGTTGATGATTTCAGATGGATGGAGATGGGAAATAGACTTCCTATAAGCAAATGTCTTAGCTTCCGTGACAGAGTCCCACAGACTAGGGGGCTTAAAAAACAGATACAGATATGTCTCTTCTCATAGTCCTGGAAGCTGGAAATCCAAGATCAGAGTGCCAGCATGGTCAGGTTCTGGTGAAAGCTCTCTCCCTCTCCTGCAGATGACTGCCTTCTCCCTGTGTCCTCACATGGCAGAAAGAGACAAGAGATAGAGACAGTGAGCTCTCTGCTTTCTACTTGTAAGACACTAATCCCATCATGACTCTGTACCCTTATGACTTCGTCTAGACCTCACTACGTCCCAAAGGCCCCATCTCCAAATACTATCACACTGAAAATTGGGGCTTTAACATAGGAACTCGAGGTGGACATGATTCAGTCCATAGCAGCACACACCCACATACATGTACTTGCACACACATACCCCTAGAGTTCTGTAACCTGAGTAACCACAGACTTCACTTCTGTAGACTCAGGAGAAATTATTGTTCAGGTCTGGAAATCAATCACATGATGGTCTGCAGTGGGAGTGGAGGCACAAGATCCACACGTTTCTAGCAAGTGAAGCTAACTTCTCTTTGTCCCAACTTTCTCGACCATAGAGTGAGATTAATAAAATGACCTTAGAAGACCTTTAGAAGTTGGAAATGGAGTATACCAGGGGCCTGGTTGAGAGCCTGATCTATTGTAAGATATAAATGGACGTCGTATTATAAAGCCGATGTTCTGCATGTTGTCCAGAAAATGGAGTCAGAGAGTAAGAATTTATTAGTGTTTACGCAGCATTCTCTCCAAGTCATTAGACATGAGTCATTAGAGAGGTACTCTGAATTTATACCTGGGGAGTGTCAATAGCTTCAATTTTAGGAACAGCCAAAAATAGTAATGTGGTCACGAGTCATATATATCGACAAGCAGCTCTATGCCAGACACTGCACTGAGAACTGGCGACCTAGTAATGAGCAAAAACACCCCCGTGGAGCTTCCAGTGTGCTTATGAATCTGGAGTTTGACTTAGTGGCTGCAAGTAGGAGAAGTGCTAGGAAAAGGGAAGGATGGGGTGTGTGGGGGCTTGTATTATAGGAGCTAAACTGGTCTTGGGTGGGGGTCAGATGAGTCATCTTTGAAGCAGCAACCCCTGGGCTGAGCAGCATAGTACAGATTGAAAAGGAGAGGATTCCAGGCAGAAAGAAGAGTACTTCTTAAATGTTTGGAGACATACGTGTATGGGTCCTTAGAGGTAGTAAAAAAAAAAAAACTGTGACAAGAAAGGAGAGCGGGGGACACCTGGGTGGCTCAGTGGGTTAAAGCCTCTGCCTTCAGCTCAGGTCATGATCTCAGAGTCCTGGGATCGAGCCCCACATCGGGCTCTCTGCTCAGCGAGGAGCCTGCTTCCCCCTCTCTCTGCCTGCTTCTCTGCCTACTTGTGATCTCTCTCTCTCTCTCTCTCTCTCTGTCAAGTAAGTAAATTAAATATTTAAAAAAAAAGAAGAAGAAAGGAGAGCGGGAAGGGGAAAATGGATCGGGATGAGCCTGGGGAGTTGGACACAGCCCAGAACACAGAGGGTCTTGTGGACCGCAGTAAGGATGCTGGATTTTTCTGAAGGCAGTCAATGAAGAGCTATCAGCCTGGGATGTCACGCCGATGCCCGATCTGCACTCAAGGAATGGTAGTGACAAGAACTAGGACAGGGTAAAAACACCTAGGAGTATCAGAGTGGTGACCACCTTGGGCCCTGAGTTCTGAAGGGTTGGGACAGGGTCTCCCTTTTTAAACAGATTGCTAGGCATTGACCCAAAGAGGCAGCCACCAAGAGACACTGATAGGAAGAAAAGGGAGGAGGTTCTGTCCAGATGTAAAGTTTTTTAGAAGGACAAATAAATAAGATCAACACAAAATCCTGTGACACTTTTCATAAGCCATATGGAATGGGAATATTTCTATTGGTTCGAGATCTCTATGTTGAAGATAATAGAAAGCCCAGTACTCAAACTGGCTTAAGAATAATTAAACTAATTGGGGCGCCTGGGTGGCTCAGTGGGCTAAGCCTCTGCCTTCGGCTCGGGTCATGATCTCAGGTTCCTGGGATCGAGCCCCACATGGGGGTCTCTACTCGGCAGGGAGCCTGCTTCCCCCTCTCTGTCTGCCTCTCTGCCTACTTGTGATCTCTCTCTCTCTCTGTCAAATAAATAAATAAAATCTTTAAAAAAAAAAAAAAAGAATAATTAAACTAATTGGCTCAGGTACTTGGAAGTTCCAGAAACAAGGTGGTCTCCAAGGTTAGCTGAATCTGTGAATTCTGTCTCTATTTCTCTGCATTTCTCTTAGCTGTGCCTTTCTCTGGGCTGGCTGCATATCCTCCTGGCTTTCCTCCTGGTGGCAAAATGGCTACAGTATTGCACATGCACCATCCAGAAGAGAGAGTGTCTCTTCCAGTGAGTCTCAACTAAAAGCAGAGAAATTTATTTCCAAAAAACCAGGAACAATCTTTTCCTCATATGATTCCAGTTGGATTCCATACCTATTTTTGAAACATTCCCTGTCGTTGGGGGATTTCCATGTACCCATTGGCTTAGACTTGGGGTCCTGTTCTAATTATTCTGGCAGGCTTAATGGGACCAGGTTTGGACACTCCAAGAGAGAGAGGAGGAGGAGCATCCCTTGGAACACCTGGGCTGCATGGAGGAGGGGTGGGAACATAGACAAAGGAAGATCCTGCTAGGAAAGAGAAAGAGAGGAATGAATTCTGGGTAGAAACCAATAATCACCTACACTAGGTGTTGGCAAATTTATTCTGTAAAGGGACAGATAGTAAATACTTTAGGGTCTATGTGCCATTTGATCTCTGTCACAACGGACTCAATTCTGCCATTGTAGTGGGAAAGATGCCATACGTAAATGAATGGGAGTGGCTTTGTTTCAATAAAACTTTATTTAAAAAATAGGCCAGATTTGACCCTGACCCATAGCTTATTGGTCCCTGACCCACACTATCTTACATTGATCACTACATTTTGGTCTTCTCTAGATTATTTCCATCTGAAAATTTCCCTTCATGTTAATTTTTAACCTTATTTTCATTTACATATAAAAATGCCGGGGTCACACATGTGTGCATTGAGTAGAAGAGAGTTAGAATATAGTAAGATAAACAGTGTATTTTTCCCCAACGTCCTGCACCCCATGGATAGGTTCTCTCCCATAGGGATGGTTGCTTTGTCATGCTATGACATTTTCAGATGGTGTTATTTGAAAAGCTTTAAACCTAATCCAAATAAAGAATGTAGACCTCATTTCATATTCATTGCCTTACACACTAACAAAGCCTTAGAAAATTTGCTAAATGTGGAATTGGACATGAGTCATAATTTTTACTAGTGGAGTCATAGCTAAATTAGAAAGACAAGACACAAAGGCATTAAAGGGACATTAAAGGTGATAAATATGATATGTTGCTGAGCCTGGATGTCCAACATTCGTATGTTCTTCCTGATCTTTTTCTATTTTGGAATAGAGATTGGGGAACTAAATTCCAAGAGAAAGAGATGGATTTACTTTCAAGTCGCAAGAAAGTGAAGAAAGGGTGAATGCCTTCCCACTGAGCACACAACGGCTCATTTTCTGGCTCAGTGTTTGACAAGAAGTGATTTCTGACTCACTTGCTTATTTCCTTCAGATTTCAACTGAAGAGTCTTGGAGAAAGTCAGGATTTGCAAAATGGGTGTTCAGGATCAAAACAGCAACTAAACCAGAGAGTCAAAATGGGGTTGGTAAAAAAAGAAAATGAAGGCAGAAAACTATGTTACATATAAAATAAGAGTTTCCTGTACTGATCAATCATTAGACATCATTGTGAGCTGGAAGGAATTAGGGCGCGTCACTCCAAACTTGAGTGTTTGAATCTGAAAGGTAACGATAAAGAATAGAGGAATAAATCACATTTGCAAAAATTAAATCGTATTTATGTTTTTTCAACCCATTGATGAATTTAGGCTGGAAAAAATACTCTTGAGATACTGCCTTTAATCAGATAACATAAAGAATCTGTCAATCCAAAGTACATTGATTGAGTCTTTGCTTGTACCTGGACCTGTAAAGGGTGTGTGTGTGTCTTCCCTCTTAATAAATAACACAAAGGATTGGAAGTTAGATAGAAGTTCCCCAAAAGCTTTCTTTGTACTCCTGTCAAATTCATATTTTTACTAAACTGTGTCAACAAATAGAAAATGGTGGAAGGCTAGCAAGCTCCTGTGAATACCCGGATTAGGATAAGAATTCACAATAACACTGAAAACTAAAAAAGGATGAAAACATGCCACAGTCTGATATCACCCGATCCAATTATAAAGCAATGCAGCCCGACAGAGTAAAACCCTACCTACCCTTCAGCTAAAGCAAACCTCAACTTATGAAATGCCGTGTTATCCTTACCAAAAAGTAAGGCTATTCTTTGATTTACTTCTCGCCTCCCACCATCTGCCTTTTGTCTCAGGGACCTAAGGCCTAACCAAATGTGGAAGCAGAACAAGTATCCCTTTGACATCTTTAAGTGTGTTCCAGGAGGCAAGAAAGTTATTCTTCCCAGTTTCATCCCCATGATTCCATGTCCTTGAAAATATTTTTTAAAAAAATCCAGGAGACCAGCTGGGCTGCACGGAGAGGCCTGGGAGTGTCCATCTATTACCAGAGGTGCCATCTTTAAGAGTCAGGTGATCAAAGTGGGGATAAAACCAAAAAGAATCTCAAGGACTCTGCATTTGGGGATTTTTGTTTTGCAAGTTTTGCATCAGTTCAAAAACCCAACAGGAACGGACAAAGATACCCCCACTGAAGAACAGAAAAAAAATGTGTGAACTCCCATACCGCACCAGAACCAGGAATGAGACTGGAGTGTTAAAGTACTCTCCAAGCTCCAGAGCTTGGAGGTGGATTTACCACCACCCAGTGTAAAGATAACAGGACCCAGATCTAAGCACTCATCTAATCTTCAGATGACACCCGAGTCTGGACAGGTTTCCTCTTGTTCAAAGATGTGGAGAGAGCACCTTCTTCAAGGGTTTGCAAATGAGGTGGATTAAAAAAGAGACTCTAAGGCAATACACGAGGATAATACTCAGACAACTGCGGGGAAACAGAGTGAAGATTATCTAATGTAGAATCCATGTGAAAAATTCAGACAACTGTTTAGCTTTCTCAACTTGGTTAATGGTGCCATAATCTCTACATTGCATCAAAAGAGAATATAGGCTGAGATAAAAGGGGGCTTGAGTTGGGGCAATGAAATTCAAGAAAGAGAAGAAGATGGGATTGTTTTCAAGATGTGGGAGCTGGAGTATAGAAGGTCTGCAAGAAATTAAAGGCAATAGTAGTAGAATTAAAATTAGCCCGAAAGGCAGTTAAGAGCAAAATAAAACAATGTCATGGCAGCAAAATTTGCAAATCTCCCAGAAAGGGCATGATCTGACTTCTGCCTACTTCCTTAGCCCTACTTTTTAGCGCTCACCCCTAGCAGCCTTTTCTTCGGTCATAGGTGTTTCCTCAAATGCACCAACCTCTTTCCCTTCTCATAGTCAGTAGTTCCTTCTGACTAGAAAGCATTCCTTCCTACTCTTTACTTGGCTGGGGTCAAATCCCAGCTCAGGCAGTTTACTTGATTGACCCCTTGGATATTCAGTTTCCTCCTCTGTAAATCTGATGGGTCAGAATCTTCTTCACTCTGTTGTCATGGGAATGAAGTGAGATAGTAGATACAAAGAGCTGAACCTGGTACGTAGTAAGTGTTTGATACATGTTAGGTATTAGTAACACCAGTAGTGGTGTGGTAGAAGTTTATACTTCTAATGACTGCCTTGCTTACTAGACTAATCCTTAGCTTCGTGAAAACAGAGACTTTACATTTTTTGTGTGTCTTTATATATTCTGCAAATTAAAGACAGCATTTTATAATGGTATAAAAGTTATAATCATATAAAAATTTTAATAGAAAGACATTTCTTTTTTCTGTTTTTTAAGATTTTATTTATTTGACACACAGAGAGAGAACGCAAGCAGGGGGAGAGCAGAGAGAGGGGGAGAAGCAGGCTCCCCACTGAGCAGGGACCTTGATGCTGGACTCAATCCCAGGACCCTGGAATCATGACCTGAGCTGAAGGCAGATACTTAACTGACTGAGCCTCCCAGGCATCCCATAGAAGGACATTTCTTGAGCCCAAGAAAGAATTGTCAATACCGAATAAAGTTCACTGTGTTTCACTCATATTCATCATGGGAAAAAGTCTAGGAAACTCTTCAGCTATATAGATGAAGAAAATTTATCAAACTTCTATATAAGGAAATAAGAAAACACTAACCCAGGAATAAATAGAAATTAAGCTGGTGACAGACCTCTTTAGTGGAACCCTAAAGGACAACGGGAGACCTCAAAGCATTTTGAGAAGAAAATATTGTGATCCAAGAATTTTGTACCCTGTATGCCAGTCTTTTATATGTGAAATCAACAAAAATGATTTCTCAAATGAAAGCACTCAAATATTAGGCATGTAGGCTTTGTGGAAAAAAAGTTTCTTTTATTCTTTTTTGGAAAAAAGTTTCTCGAAGAAGTATTATAACCAACTGAAAATCAAACTTAAATGTTGGGAGCTGGAAAAATCATCATAAAAGTATTGGCAATGTGCACTGAAACAAATTAAAGTTAACGGAGCCAAATAAGTGTAAACCTGTCATAAAATTGTCATAAGTGAAAATCGTTCTCACGAAGAAAGATAAAATATTTTAGTGCAAAGTGTAATGAATAATCTAGATCTATAAACCCACGTTGCTTTAACAAAGACCACAATGTGAATAGGGAAAATAAAATGTAAAAATGTGTTAAACATTTTGCTTAAATGAGAGTGACCGAAAAGTCAAAAGTTTCTTAACTGTAATAATTTTCTAACAATAGACTAAATAATATATTAGAAAAACTCAGAGAAAAGCAAAAACAGAAAACAAACAAAAAAACCCCAGGCTGGTCTGATGAGGAGAAAAAGTAAAAGATCTCAAGAAGCAAAAACAGAGAAAAAGGAAAGAAAACGTGGACCAAATATAATATTATAACTGTAAATGTAAATGTAACTGTAAATGAGATAAACTTGCTTATTCAGAAAGATGAGCTCAAATTGGTATGTAATAAAACCAAGTCCAGTTATCTTCTGTTGACTAAAGACATACCTAAAGCTAATCCCTATAAAAATATCTATCAGGCAAATGCAAGCACAAGGAAAAAAATGAGTTATAATATTAATAGCAGACTATATAGAAATTAAGATTGGTCATCACATGAGACCATGAGGCAAAGGCCACCATTTTATATTGTAAAAACCAAAGGATGGTAGGGCACCAATTAGCCAAATCAGTGGCGAAAATATATGTAAAGTCAACATTCTTAAAAGTACAAGGAGAAATTCACAGAAGCATACCTATTTCAAAGAATTTAAAGAATAAGCAGCGATTTAGAAAAAATATTAGTAAAATGATTAAATTATATCTAAAGGGTAATTTTGAGCAATATATCCTACAGAAGAGTATGCCCTTGTCCAGGGAACATAGATCTTTTTTTTAAGTGTTATGTATTAAGCCACAAATCAAATCTCAAGTTTCAAAACATAGAAATAAAATAAATATAGAAAAAAAAAAGGCAATAGCTTTCCCTATTTACCACCAAGAAGCATTTAGAAAAATACAGTGGAAAAAGATCCTAATCACTAAAACAATCCACAAATATAAACTGCCTGGGAATAAGTTTCAAAATAAAAGTACAGATGGAGAAAAGTCACAAAAGTTTACTGAGGAGCTGAGAACAAGATTCAAATTAGAGAAGTACATTCTGTTTGGGGGATAGTAGGACCTGATAGTAAGGAGATCCCGGTTCTCAATAACCTACAAACTTAATGCAATTTCCAAAAAAAATAAGAACATTATTCAGGGGGAACATAAGTTTCTTCTGTAGGAAGAAAACTTGAAAATAGTCGAGAAATTTATGAAATGACCTAGTTAGAAAGACACGGTGAGAATAGAGAACATCTGAGGAAAACTGAACAAGAAGCTCCTGAGTAGAAATCAGAGCAAAGATAACAAAGGTGTTGCAGGGAAAGAAATGGGTCTTCGAGAAACATAATCCGGCACAGTGGTTCTCCAAGTGTGGTCCTAGGTCTCTCTCCATATACAGAAGTTGTTAATTGCACAGTTCTTAAGACCCATTGTAAATTAAGAGAAGTGAAGACAGATAGGATAGAAGAGTAAGGGGAAATCTCATGTATAAGCAGACTAAAAAGTCTAGGGCTGAACAGCTACTCATCAGGAACCCCGGTTCTGAGTTCCTGTCCTGTTACAACACAGCCAGAGGACCTTGGGCTAGTCTCTTCATGCTTCATCTCACAGAGTCTCAGATTCCTTGGATTCCCTATCTTTGTGATGCTGGAGTGGAACCTGGTGACACGTGAAGCCCCTTCCATCCTGAAGTGCTTCTGAATCAAAGATAAAATTATACACCCACAAAACTCAACTGGACACATACAAAATAGACAACTGAATTTTTTTTTCCCCTCAATTTAGCTTAGTTTCTATCACAATGCCCCATCTCTACTGCGGGCAAAACAAAACAAAACCAAAAAACAAACAAATTCAATTCTCAGAAGACCCATTTCAGTATAAATCACTCAGCGCTGGATTTCACATCCTTGTCCTCCCTTGAGAACCGTAGCTAGGGCATAGTGTGGGGGGAAGGGTGGAGACCCGTGGCCCCCCATTGGGATTCCCTGTGCTGTCTGGTCCTCATCTGTAGTTAGTCCTCCACGTGAGTGGCTGATGAGGTTCCTATGATTTCACCCATCCTCCAACTACATAGTCTATCTCCTCCTCTTTCTGTTAGAGCCTGTCCTCTTCCTGGTGATAAGACTCCTTTACATCTACCATCACTCTTCAGTGAAGTTCAGTGCCTTCCCATTCCACGCTGGGTCCACTAAAAGAAAGTTCTGGAAGGCTGTTGGAGATGCTTTCTGCCCTTTGCATCCCACATTGCCATCTGTCGCCACTCTACTCTCTCAGGGTGGGTGATGATGCCCCAGAGGCTGCATTTGACTGCTTGGGGCTGTTTAGTTCCCGATCCACATAATGTTCATGTGCTTTTTGAACACAAATTTATTCTTTCCCTCAAGTGTCTTCTAGAAGTTCTAGAAATAAAAGAATCTTTGAAAATCAAAACTCGATAAACAAGTTAAATTCTAGACTTGACACAACTGAACAGTTACTGAATTAGAAGATGATACTAAGGAAATCACCTTAAACACACCCTCAAAATCAATTAAGATAAAAGAATGGAAGGTTGACTGAAAGGCTCTAACATATATCTAATAACAGTTATTATTTAAGAAATAGGTAGGACAGCTGAGAAGTAACATTTAAATGAAACATGCTTAATTGGTCGGCAAATGGAAGTGTCCTTTAGGTCAGATTTGCTAGGAATGTCATCCCTATTAACTCCTGACTCGCTTGTTCTGTGTCAGCAAGACAAGTGTGTTTATTCTCCTATGTGACTGAATTTGCCTACTCCTCCCTGTATTCTTACCAGTGTCTATTCAATCTATTTTGGTTATCTTATTAGATGCATAGACATTTAGAATTACATATTTATGGTAAATTGGAATGTCCATCATTATGAATTTCTCCCTTTATCTCTAACAGTACTTTTTTGCCTTCAAGAAATATCTAATATCAATATAGCTACGATTAGCTTTCTTTTGGTTAATGTTTGCATGACCTATCTTTTCCCACTCTCATACTTTAAATCTTTCTGTCTCCCTGTCAGGTGTGATTTGTTTAAATATCATCCAGCTTTCATCTAGTATGATTGTCTTTGACTTTCAGTTGAACATTTAGTCCATTTACATTTAATGGGATTACTGATACTTTGGAATTTAAAGCTTCTATCTTGCTGCTCCCTATCACTGATCATCAGGGAATGCAAATCAAAACCACAAGGAGATATCAACTCATACCTGTGAGAATTGCCATCATCCAGAAGACAAAAGATAACAAGTGTTGGTGAGGATGTGGGGAAAAGGGCACCCTTGCACACTTTCATAGAAAATATAAATTGGCCCAACCACTATTGAAAACAGTATGGAAGTCCCTCAAAAAAAATTAAAAATAAAACTACCATATGATCCAACAATTCTATTTCCAGGTATATATTCGAGAAAATGAAAATAGGATATCGAAGAGATATATACACTCCGTTTATTGCAGCATTATTCATTATAGCCAAGTGCTCATCAATTGACAACTTAGCAGATGAATGGATAAAGAAGATGTGGTATATATATACACAATGGAATCAACCATGAGAAAGAAGGAAATTCTGCCATTTGTGACGTGAATGGACCTTGAAGACATTATGCTAAGTAGAAAAAAAGACAAATACTGTAGGATATCACTTATATGTGGAATCTAACACAGCCAAACTCTTAAATAAAACGGTGGTTACCAGGGGCTGGGGGGGTGAGGGGGTGGGGGGGCTTGGTAGGGAAATATGAGAGATGTTATTTAAAGGTACAAACTTGCAACTAGCAGATTTAAATAAGTTCTGGAGATCTAATATACAGTATAGCGATTACAGACAATACTGTATCAAACTTGCTAAGAGACCAGATCTTAATTATTTACACAACAAAAAAGAAATGATAATTGTGTGATGTGGTACAGGTGCTAGCTAACACTACAAGGCATATACTATTGCAGTATAGAAACGAATCAAGTCAGCACATGGTAGACCCTAAACTTACATAACGTATGTACCAAATACATTTCAATTAAATTTTTTTCAATTAATTTTTTTTTTAAATTAAGCTACCATGCTGCTATATGCTTTCTATTTGTTCTGTCCTATTTTTTTTCTCTGTTCTTGCCTTCTTTCCAATTATTTTTCATTATTCCATTTTAATCCTTTGCTTATCTTGGAGATAAGAGTGCTTATCTTAGAGACTACACCACCTATTTATAATGCATCAGTATCTAATATTAATTAGCATTTTCACCTTCTTCCTGGACAAGGCAGGAATCCTAGAACCCTTTAACTACTTTTATCATCTGACTTACATCCTATTGTTGCTTCTCTCACTGTTGATTCCATTCCATTGTGTTTATATTTTAAAACTCACCATGATGTTATTATTGACCAAAGAGTCAACATCCATATAAATTTACCTACACATTTATATACATTTTATCTTTTAAAAATCTTCCACATTTATATTAAAATATCTACAGATCCCAGGTTATGTTTCTTAATATGGGTGAATGGGTAGAGAAAAATATGGCTTTGAAATCTTTAACAATGTTTCAGAATCTCTCTGGACTTGCAGCTCAGTCATTATAGGCATTTCCTGAGCAAAAATTCACAAGTCTTGTCTGCCACATGGAGTGAAAATGGGCCACCAAAGTAGTAATTAGAATGACTCAGAAAACCAAGCACATAGGGTGGTTTCATGTGGAATCATTTGATTTTAACACGATCCTACCCTCCACCACTTCATATATTCTAATTAAGTGTCTAAATTAAAATCATTTTAGGGGTGCCTGGGTGGCTCAGTCAGTTAAGCATCTGCCTTCAGCTCAGGTCTTGATCCCAGGGTCCTGGACTCGAGCCCCGTGTCGGGCTCCCTGCTCAGTGGGGAGTCTGCTTCTCCCTCTCTAGCCCTGCTTGTGTGCACTCCCTCTCTCTGGCACTCGCCCACTCTCTCAAATAAATCAAATCTTTAAAAAAAATGAAATAAAATCATTTTAGGATTCTGCAGCATTTCTTTGAAATGCCTGGAAGCATCTTGAATATGACAAATTCAAAGGAAGGAATTACATCCGTGAGATAAGCCGGTCAGGTCAAATGTCTGAGTGGAAGGCAGCATTCTGCAGGGGCTCTAATGGCCATAACCTCAAATTCAGCAGAGGTGGATTGGTAACGAGGAAGGTATTTGAGAGTAGAAGGCAACCCATCTGTGAGGGCAAAGCAGCATTTCTGATCTTAGGCAAATTAATGTGAGCTGATACATTCCAGCAACCAGGACTGGGAGTCCAGGGGAAAAAGTCCTCTATCAGATAAATATCAGTGAGTGGAATACCTAGGATTTGCTCTTTCCACCGGTGCTTGGAGAGCGGTGTGAGGGTTCTTGAAACTCAGGGTGTGTCCATCAACACAGAACAGCTCCTCCCAACTCCACTCGGACTTGTTCTCCCCACTTTCCTTGGTCAGCCTTAACCTGGGGAAAGATGTGGGGGCATGAAGAGTCCAAGGGAGTTTGTAGGTCCTGATACCTTGCCCGGCATGTTATTTTTCACCCCAGAGTGAAAATTCTGGCCAAATCCTTTGGCCATTCGCAGAGCTTCTGGCCATTGTGGGAAGCGGAGCGTGGTCCTTTCCAGGATTTGTGAATTTCTTTTTCTCCTTGTTTTAGAATAGATTCTGTGGCAGTTTAGGAGTATCACCAAGTCCTGTGGTCTGGCTGCTACCAAAAACTCATTCCTATGAGAAGACCTAGCTTTTACCCATGATAGTGTGTGGACTAGCAGAAAAGTCATAAATGGAAAGGTATAAACCATCCTGCTACCCTTGTTCCCTTTCATCTCTGAACTGCTCGAGGATTGAGCAGAGCTCAGATAGTATCCAGAATTGAAGAAAGCAGCCCAAAGTCGAGATATGCATTGTTTATTTACTCAAGAAACTAGATCATTCTATCACATCCATCCTTGTACAACTGGGCTGGGTTCTTCCAAGAGAAGAGATTTCTCTCTGATACTCTATAGCCCCTGTTGCTTAGGATTGCCAGAGTTAGCAGATAAAAACCCAGGACAGGACAGTCTTTTTGCATGGAACATAATTACACGGAGAAATTATTTGTCATTTATCTGAAATTCGAATTTAACTGGGCTCCCCGTGTTTCATGGGGTAACCCCACCAGAGCTGATTTTAGTGTGGGATTGCACTGCTTTCCATGGCTCACTGTTGTGTGTCATGTTTTGCTTCACAAGCCTGCAGACTCTTGGGTATGACTCGAGTTTCTAAAAGCATGTGATCGAGACCTCAACTTGTAGTATGACAACTAGCATACATTTAATTTGGTCTGACATGGACTCCTTTGTATCACTCCAGATAGCAGGCCTGAAATTGTGGAGAGTATTAGAGGACCCAGCGC
Organism: Procyon lotor; assembly: GCA_028646535.1. Taxonomy (NCBI): domain Eukaryota; kingdom Metazoa; phylum Chordata; class Mammalia; order Carnivora; family Procyonidae; genus Procyon; species Procyon lotor. The sequence continues at coordinate 3,630,338 of CM053619.1, forward strand.
AAAGGATCTAAAGGTGCCTTTAGGTATCTGATTCCAGAAATGATGCTTTAAGCAATGACCGTCCTTTCAAGCCAGTGGGAATAGTAGCATGGTTCGGCTCAGTGTGGTCCAACAGAAATGTAATGTGAGCCTCATATATAATTTAAATTTTTCCATCAGCTACATTTAAAAGCAAAGAAATATATATAGATGGAATCAATTCTAATTATGTATTTTATTTAACTCAACTAACCCAAATTTTTGTCATTTCAACATGGAGTTAATATAAAGAATTTTTGGCAAAATGGTTTGTTTCTTTAATACTAAGTCTTCCAAATCTGGTGTATATTACACATTCACACACATCTCAATTCGAGTGCTAAATTTCATCAGAAATACTTTGTATTTATATTTGCTACTATTTGCAGTTGGGAAAGTAGATTCACATACCCAAGTCATTTCAAATATTCTTTAAAGTTTCCCAGTAAATGGATTTTTTAAATTTAAATTAATTAACCTTCTATAAGATAAAAAACTAAATTCCTCCTTCCTAACTAGCCACATTTCAGGTACCCAATAACCACAGTGCAGACCCGGATTGTTTTGGGAACATCTTCTAAAATCCTCTTAACCCAACTTAGCAAGGCAAATAAAACAAATCTGCAACCAATGGGATCTTGGTTCACTTGGTTGAGCCTCTAGGATCAACAGAACACACCACAATTCCCTGCAATTCCTGATAATTCATCTTTGCTGCCAAATATCCCCCTGAGTCATTCCCTGCCCCCCCCTCCCCTCAGTGACAAAATCGACGATGTGCTTTTCCTTGAAGGCCACCGCATGAGCAAATGTCGTCCACATTGCTTCAGGGATGCTGTTTTAATTAGAGATCCACCTCCCCCCGCCCCCTGCAAACCTTCCGGAAGATGTATGATGTTGTCAGCCATCTCAAACGATCTGAACCAGTCTGAAAATGCAAATGCCAAAACCTGCCCCCGCAGTCCAAACAATTTGTGGACTATGTCTAAATAGTCTGGTGTGCTAACCACAACTGAGGAATTTATTAGAGGGCTAAAGTACTGTAACAAAAATGTTGTCATTCAAAGGCTTGGAGGAGGAGGGGTGTATTCCTCAGGCCAGACGCTGGGGCTCTGGCCAGACTGCAGGCAGAGAGTGTAGGGATCCCAGGGATCAAAAGGTGATTGAGGGACATCTAATTGAGGAGTGTAGCAATGATATTTGCGGTTTCCCATCCAGCCTTGGAATTCAGTACAACCCTTTGAACAGCCAGCTCTGCGACCCTGCAGGAAGAGGCCCTCCCAGGGGGATTCCTGGAAATTACAAATAATGGGGGTTGGGCCTTTGTCCACACGTGTCTGGGAAACAGACTCATCATCCTTGACCGTCTTTATCCAGCGCAGGACATCCTTACCCATAGCCAGGATCTCCCAGTGGAATTAAATTTATGCCTAAGACACTGGAAGATGCTGGCATAATTAAACAAAGATACAACAAAAAGAAGGGCTCATATGGAAAGAAATACTGCAAGGTAAATGCAGTGTAAATGTTAGTGCATCTACCATTCCAATCAAGATATGTGCTACTTGGATTTCTGGTCATTTCCTCTGGTGGCTTATGCAAATATTTCTCCTTTAGGTCTTCTCTGAACTTGATCCATTTCCCAGGGTCTTTGTCGATGTCTTCTCTTCATTTTCTAGCCCTCAACATTATGCATAAAGATGGCAAGTGAGTTGAGAGAAAGAGAAGAAATAAAGTAGCTTAATTCTCTCCGTCCCAACCTGGACAAATTGGAGTCTTGTTGAGAGGGGAGAACATGTGTTCGATCATTTAACCCCATTGCCTTTGAACACTTTGTATGTTGGGCTGCTGCGGGGGTCGGGGGATCACAAAAAGATGGGCGGTGGTTTGTCGCTTGGTAGAAACTCCAGCTTCACCACCTTATCTGACCTTAAGCCAATTATTTGCATTTTGTAAGGCTTAGTTTCTTCTATTTCAAAATGGGGTGGGGTTGGGGTAATGAGAAGAGATGCGTAAAGGAGAAAACACGTGGACTATTCATCACATGGTGTTATTATGATCATTATTATTAAAGACGTTTTAATAATAATTAAATTAAAATATCACCCCCTCAATACCTGGTAGATTTGTTTTGTGTTCGATTTGCCAATTTTTGCTTGCCTGAATGATGTTGCCGTGCCTAGACCACAGTTCATAGTCATTTAGATTTGGAAAAGAAAGTTCATCAAGTAGCTCATATTCCTGCCCTTTTTAAAGTGACGCTGCCTCCTAAATTTCTTGGTCTAAGTCCACAGTCACTCTTATGGGGAAAAAATACCTTTGTATAGACGAGGCAAGAAGGAGGTGTGACCCAGGAAAACCTTTCTTTTTGGAAAATTACCGTTCTCGTATAAACTCTGTAGAAATCCAGCCACAGAAGCCTGATAGTAGAGAAAGCTGCTAGAAATAGATGACTTAGCATCAACTCCTAGGTAGTTTGGGATCACTTTCGTTTTCTTCCCCATCTGATTCCCCAGTCCCTGTGAAATTCAAAGATACTTCATTTTCTTGGAAGTGTTTTGCTGCATGGAGGCATTTTATCTTACTTATTATTATTATTATTATTATTATCCTCTGCTTTCCCTTCAAACTACAAATGTGATGTGTGTTTACTACGATAAACCGAACTTCACAGAGCTGCACAATGAAAAGGCTGATTATCATTCTCCAGACCCATTGTCATCCTTCCCATTGGAAGTTCACGCCCGGCCACCTTGCCAAATGCTCTTATGACTTCTAACTCATCTTTTAATTTTTTTTTTTTTTAAAGATTTTATTTATTTATTTGTCAGAGAGAGAGCACAAGCAGTCAGAGGCAGAGGGAGAAGCAGGCTCCCTGCTGAGCAAGGAGCCCGATGTGGGGCTCGATCCCAGGACCCTGGGATCATGACCTGAGCCGAAGGCAGCTGCTTAACCAACTGAGCCACCTAGGCGTCCCGACTTCTAACTCATCTTATGCTTTCAACATATGTAATTAGATCATCTGCAAATAATGATGACTCTACCTTGTCATTTTCTTTTTTTTTTTAAGATTTTATTTATTTATTTGTCAGAAAGAGAGAGACAGCACAAGTCAGGGGGAAAGGCAGAGAGGGAGGGAGAGGCAGGCTTCCCATGAGCAAGGGCCCCGACATGGGACTTAATCCCAGGACCTGAGCCAAAGGCAGAGCCATTATTGACTGAGCCACTCAGGTGTCCCTACCTTTTCATTTTCCATGTGTACTCTGTCATCATGGCTTTCCTACCCTAATCCATTAAGCAGAAACTCTAAAACCTCCTGTAGCCATTGCTTATTTCTGATTTTCCTGAGAATAGTTTTATACATGATGATTTTATATTCTAGGTGATGCTGGCCTCAGGTCAATAGTCATTATCAACTTAAAGAGCTTTCTAGTACTACTTTCCTTAGCAGTTTTATTAGGAATGAGACTTGACAAGAATTATCAACATTGTTGGCTCTACAAAACCAGCATTTGGTTGTATTTTTAATGTCCAGAGAATTTTTCCGTATGTCACTAATTTTGTCTTTTTTAATTTTCCCCTCCAAGTTTCTTTAGGTTATATTTTGATTTTCTTTTTTTTGTAACAGTTTTATTGATGTGTATGATTCACAGACCATACAGTTCATCCATTTAATGTGTTTAATTCAGTGATTTTTAGTATATTCACCAATATGTGCAACCATCATCACTATCTAATTTAAAACATTTTTCATCCCCTTAAAAAGATATCCCACACACTTTAACTATAATTTCCATTCCCTTATGTCCCACTACCCTTAAAAAACCATCAACCTACTTTCTATCTCTCTATAGATTTGCCTATTCTGTACATTTCACACAGATGGAATCCTAAGAGGTGGTCTTTTGTGACTGACTTTTTTCACCTTGCAAAATGTTTTCAAGGTCAATTTATGCTATAGCATGTATCATCAGTACTTCATTCCTTTATATGGCCAAATGATATCCTGTTGTGTGGTCTTTGCAGTTTACCCAGCTGAATTTGGTTTTGTTCTGTTTTTTAAGATCTTATTGGCTTTATTCAACAATCCGTGAATTGGGCAGCATCCTATCTAGCAAACAGAAAGGAGCTCTGAAGAGCCAAAATATGAAAGAGTTCTACAGGGAGAAGGGGGCAGAACAAAGAAGTTACTAGCAAGGAGCGAATGGCTTCAGATAAGGCCATCTTCTTTTGGGGGACAGCAGGGATCTACCAGGCAGATTACTTCACTAGTGTGATGAGGAAATTCCAGACTGGCTAGTTAAGATGACATTGCTGGGAGAGGAGGAAACTGCCCTTACATTAGATATTAAGTCTTGGTTTAATGATGTGGGCTTAGCACAAATAACTCCATTTGGGTTCAGTTGTCTGCATAACAACAGATATGCAATATTTGTTTATCCATTCATCAGTCCATGAGCATTTGGATTGTGGTCATCTTTCGGCAATTATGAATAATGCTGCTATAAACTTGCCTGTACAAGGTTTCATGTGGACATATGTTGTCACTTCTCTGGGGTAAATACAAGAAGTGGAATTGGTAGATCATGAACTGAACCATTTGGGAAACTGCCAGACTGTCTTCCAAAGTGGCTAAACCATTTTGCAATCCCACCAGCAGTGATTAAGTTTCAGATTTCTCCACGGTCTCTCCCAACACTTACTGTTGTATAACTTTCTAGCTATTTTATTTTTTTGTGTTAGAGTGAGAGAGCACAAGCAGGGGGAGCGGCAGAGGGAGAGGGAGAAGCAGGTTCCTAGCTGAGCAAGGAGCCTGATGTGGGTACATATGTAATTATATGTAGTCTCTGGCATCTTGCTTTTTCACACAACATGATTTTTTATTTCTTAGGATTCATTCCTGTTGTGTGCACATCCACTGCCAATTAACATTCCTTAGTGACAATAATTTATAATTTTTTAAAAGATTTTATTTATTTGATAAAGATAGAGTGCACAGTAGGCAAAGCAGCAAGCAGAGGGAGAGAGAGAAGCAGGCTCCCCACTGAGCAGGGAGCCCGATGTGGGGCTCAGTCTCAGGACCCTGGGGATCATGACCCGAGTTGAAGGCGGATGCTTTACCAACTGAGCCACCCAGGTGCCCCAGTTTATAATATTTTTAACCATTTGCCTATTGATAAACAACTGGGTTATGCTCATTTTGTTTGTACTACTAAGACATTCTTATTCACATCTCCTGAAGCGTGAGAGCCTCTACTGTCCACACAACCGTGAGCAGAAATATTAAGTTAATTGCATTTGTGGTCAGAGAATGTGGACTTCCTTATTCTGGGTCTTTGAAATTTTTTCAGAATTGACATATTGCCTCGTACATGGTCTATTTCTGAAAATAAACTGTGGGTACTTGTGGAGAATGTACGTTTTCTTGTTGAATGCTGAGTTCTATTTATGTCCATTAGTTCAGACATAACATTTGTGTTGTTGAAATCTGAAATATTATATTCTTTTAATTTTGATCCTTGGGGTGCATAGGTGACTTTTTGAATATCTGACTCATCTCGTCAATTTTGTAAAAATCTCACCTACTCTCTCTTTAAATATCATTTCTGCCTCTTTCCCTATCTTCTTCTCTTCAGATGTCAACACCACTGTTGACAATTTTTTAATTTTACTCTATTCCATATAGTATATTCTGTATTTTCTTTTTTTTTTTTTTTTCTTGTTTCATTCTGGCTATTTTTTTCCCCTAACTTCCTGCTCACTGATTTTAACTGAATCTAGTTTATCATTAAACTCATTTACAAGGTCTTTTTTTTTTTTTTAAAGATTTTATTTATTTGACAGAGAGAAACACAGTGAGAGAGGGAATACAAGCAGAGGGAATGGTAGCGGGAGAAACAGGCTTCCTGCCGAGCAAGGAGCCTGATGTGGGGCTCGATCCCAGGACTCTGGGATCATGACTTGAGCCGAAGGCAGACGCTTAATGACTGAGCCACCCAGGCACCCCTACAAGGTCTTAATTTTGATTCCCATATTTTTCATTTCAATAATATCCATATATTTTTCTATTGTTTTTTGTTCTCTGATGAAATTCTTAATTTCATCTTTTATTTCCTTGGTCATATTCATGATAACTGTGTTAAAATCTGTATCTGATTACTTCATTAGCTAGATCTCTGCATATTTGTCTTGATTGTTCGGCATTTATTTTCATTTTGGTTTTCCAAACCAAAAGGTAGTCACTTCTCAGTTTCTTCTTTTCTTGGCTATTTGCCCTGTAATTATTTCCTGCTCCTTAACTCTGAAACTTCAAGCAAATTTTCTTCATTTTGTTCATATTTTCTGGTTATTCTCAGTGTAAAGACTGATGTGAATTTTAAAATCCACCATTACTTTGTCTTGCTTTTTGTATACTATTTTTTCTGCTTTCTTACTTGAAAAAAAAATGATTGAGGGCTTTTTTCCTTTAGATTTGCCATTCAGCTTTTACTCTACTGGTTTATAATTTTACATATTTCTAAATTTTCTTTTACTAATGACCCCTGAAGTTTTATTATATACATGTAGTTTAATAAAGTCTAAAATTAAAGAATATCATAATCTTCCCCTGAAAACACAAGGAATAAAACAATTTTAAATTGATCATCCCTTCCCAGTATACATGCTGTTTCTTGTTTCATAGTTTAATTCTCTTCTTTTTTAAAGTCCTTATGTATATTGCTACAAATATTATTATTTCTCTAAACATAAGTACTTGGTTTATGTATTTTCTCTTCTATCTACTTATCATTTCTTGGTGCATATTGGAATGTATTTCTGCCATCATTTTCCTTCTCTTGAAGTAGATCCTCAGTATCTTCTTTGTTGTAAGTTCTGTTGTAAATTCTGTTTTGCTCCATAAATAGTTTTATATCCACCCTCATTCTTGAAGGTAATTTTTCTTGGCAATCATGTCTAAGTTCATAGTTATTTTTTTATCATTTGAAAAATGTTATCCCATTGTCTTCTGCCTTCCATAGCTGCTATTGAAAAGATGGCTGTCAATCTTACTGCCACTCCCCTGTGTGCAGGTGAACTTTCTTTCTGGCTTTTGTTTGTTTCTGTTGTTGCTGTTTTTGTTTCACCCTGATATGGGTAGACATTCTTTTCTTTTAATTTATCCATTAGTGGGAACTATTTTGTGTTTGCTGGATTTGGGTTTATTTTATTTTATTTTTTTATCATTTCTTAAAAAAAAAAAAATAGCTATTCACTCTTCAAACAATGCCTGTCCCTAATTTTCTTTTTTTTAAGCTTTTTTTTTTTTTTTTAAGATTTTATTTATTTGACTGAGAGCATGAGCACAAGCAAGGCGAACAGCACGCAGAGGGAGAGGGAGGAGCAGGCTCCTCACTGAGCAGGGAGCCTAATGTGGGGCTCCATACCAGAACCCTGAGATCGTGACCTGAGCTGAAGGCAGACACTTAACGACTGAGCCACCCAGCTGCCCCCTCCCTAATTTTCTAAACTCTTCCTTTGGGTACCCAATAAGATGTATGCTAGTTTTTCTTATTCTGTCATTCGTATTCCTGAACATCTGTTGCATATTTTCCATCTCTCTGTTTCTCTGTGTTGTGACCTATAGTTTCTTTGGAAATATTTTTCACTTTACACTTTCCTTGTTCAGTTATTTCTTACCAGTTATGTAACCCAACTTTGAATTATTTATTTTGGGGTGCCTGGGTGGCTTACTCAGTTAAGCACCTGACTCTTGGTTTCAGCTCAGGTCATGACCTCAGGGTTGTGAGATTGAGCCCTGTGTCAGACTCCATGCTCGTGGAGAGTCTACTTGAGATTCTCTCTCTCTCTCTCTGTCTCTCTCTATATCTCTCTGCCCCTCTCCTGCTCTCTCTCTAAAATAAATAAATCTTTAAAAAATAAATAATTTATTTCAACTTTTTTTTCATTTCTAAAAATTACTTTTTGGGGGCTTCTGGCTGGCACAGTCAGTGAGACATATGACTCTTGATCTTGGGGTCATGAGTTTGAGCCCCATGTTGCGCATAGAGCTTACTTAAAAAAACTTTAAAAAACTGTTTTTTTGTAATTTAAGAATTCCTTTCTTTTCTTCAGATCTTCAAGTTCATTTCTGTTTGTGATTTATAATTGTGCACTGCTTAAGAACACAGTATTCCCAGTGGTCTCTTGTTGCATCCTTTTCCTTTTGGTAATAGCATCTTTAATTTTTTTCACTTAAGGTTTTTATTTCTTATATATTTATTTGACAGCTCCAATACTTGTAGCACTTGGGGATCTAAATCTGTTGTTTCTGCTGAATATCTTGCATTGTGCTTGGGCTTGTAGTGTTTTGATGATCAAGATCTTGATTGTGACTTTATTGCTTAATTTTAATTTCTGGGAGTTTGGGGGCCCTCAGTGGGAGTAGCTCTTATCCAGAGTTTACTTCCATTTCTTCTGGTAACCAGATTTAAATAATCTTGGTCAGCTTTAGCTCCTCAGAGAATCTTTGTCCAGGAGTGGGACTGCGTTGCTGTTTAGTAAGGATTTAGAATACCAATGAGAGTGCTACTTTAAGCAACTGTATTCAAGTAAGCACAGTCTTCAAGATATTCAATGCTTTGGTCCCAGCTTTCTGGCATTTGGGAACCAATTTAGTCTTTTTTTTTTTTTTTCTTTATGGCTCCCTTACCTCTGTGACATAACCAATACCTGAAAAAATTGTTTCTATTTATGTTATTGTCCTTTGTGAAATGTGTGTACTGTATATATCTGTGGGGGGGTGAGTTGGGGGGGGAATATCACTCAATGCATCTAATCAGGTTAATCATAATATCCAAAGTTGAATTTTATATTATATCATTAATCAGTACTCTTATTATATATGATCTATTTTATCCTTCCAGAAGTTTTATTATTTGTATATTAGATATGTTGTATCTGTCTTCTAAGCTTATCTTCTGTGTTGTGTGTTTTTTCTTGTGTGGGGGTGAGGTGGGTAGGTTGATTTTGTTTTATTTATGTATTTCGGTATTCTTTGTAAGATATTCTTTTAAATCTGATCTTGCAAGCCATTAATGCAGCTTCTCAAGAGTAACTATTCATTTGTTGTATTGCATTTTAAATTAACAAATTATTTTTAGAGACAGATGTTGTATTTTGTACTCTCTTCATCTTGAAAATTTCCACTACAATGCTATTTTACTGCATAGTCTTGGACTATCATGCCTTTAAAAATGGGTAGGGTGAAAAGTTTTCTCCTTGGTTGAAAATGCCCACTATTGAGTTATCACAAAGGCTTCCTTAGCCACAGCCCTTGATGAGGGAAGCTTCAGTAACTTGAGCAAACTTTGAACCATATACTTCAACCTTTTGAGCTCACCTCAAGATTTAGTAGAGAAGACCAGGGTGTATAAGGACCCAAGGGAAGACAATCCAAAGGGTGACCACCACATTGTGATCTATACTGTCTTGTTGAAAGCAAAACAAAACAAAACAAAAACAAACCAACTAGACAGTAGATTCTCTATCTCAGAAAACTGAACAAAATTCATTAAAAGACTTTTACCAATTGTCAAAAGAGGTTGAAGTAAGAAGGTCATGAGATACAGCCAAGACTGTAGGGAGAGTAATAAACTAAGTGAAGCAATGAGCAAAATAAAGTCTGAGTCAGCAGAGAAACTACTCCTTATGATTCCGGGTAGATCCCAATAATAATCTCCCTTTTAGTCAATCCTGTGAGGTCTTTCTTGGGTTCAGACATACCTCCCAAAGTCATTTTCTCCTGCTATTGAGTGCCTGGCACAAGATCATTACCATAAAATTCAGTGTCTTCATCAGTTCAGTCTAGAGCTCTGATATCCACAGTTTGGGTAATGGATAAGGTTACTAGATAAACACTAGTTGTGGTCTTGGAATACAGAAACTGGGAAAAGGGGAAATTCTCTGATTGTTTCCAATTACTGTGTATCATTCCCTTCAACTCATAGCAACTCCTTGCTGCTCTGAAAAATTACCTAAATGCTGCCTGTAATGGACAAACTTTAGGGTAGCCATCTGACCCCTCCCCCTTGGTGTCCTTGCCCTAATATAATCCTCTCACCTTGAGTGCAGGCAAAACTTGTGACTCGCCTCTAACCAATGCAACAAGGACTATGGGATGTCACTCTCAGGTTTGGGTTGCATATATGGCAAAACTAATAGAATGTCATGTCCAGGGGTGCCTGGGTGGCTCAGTGGGTTAAAGCCTCTGCTGCCTTCAGCTCAGGTCATGATCTCAGGGTCCTGAGATCGAGCCCTGCATCGGGCTCTCTGCTCAGCGGGGAGCCTGCTTCCCCCTCTCTCTCTGCCTGCCTCTCTGCCTACTTGTGATCTCTCCCTCTGTCAAGTAAACAAATAAAATCTTAAAAAAAAAAAAAAAAAAAAGAATATCATGTCCACGACCTCACTACTTTATACAAAGCTCCATCTTTGCAGATTGAAACCAAAGCTTCTTCTTAAAGACTTAATGAAGTAAGAGAAGCCTCAGCGGCAGGAGATTGTGGCTGGGCTCTAGGAGCAGCATGCCTCTAAAACCAAAGAGCAGCCAACAGCCACCAACAAAACTTTGGCTCCATCATTGAGCCGCAGGAAATGAAATGTGCCAACACTGGAAATGAGCCTGGAAGCAGATTCTTCCCTAGCTGAGCCTAGTTACCAACACCTTGATTACAATCTTGTGACCCTGAACAAAGTATCCAGCTAGACTTCCTTGATTCATGCCCCACAGAAGCCATGTCATAAGTGTGTTGTTTTAAGTTGCTGAGTTCACGGTCATTTGGTTCGGCAGCAATAGAAAACAAATGCACTGGTAAAGGAGGTTAATAAGAAAGTGCAAAACCCAGAACCTAACTCTGCCCCCACCATCTCCCATTCAGCGTATTACGCACAAGTGGAACGATGCCATGTTCTGTTTTTCCACTTGGGTTAATCCATTAAGGTGTGACTGGTCCCTCCTCAAGCATTTGTAAGCTTCAAGTGTCTCACTAGGAAATTTTATCAGGGCTAAAATGAAAGTGTTTATTCACCAAGGTAAACGGGCTGTGGAATTTGTTGAATTATACTTGAGTAGAACTTTACTAGTTTGAATGTGTGTTTACACACACTATCTCCACTGATACTCATAATCCTGGGAGATGTGTAAGCAAGCATTCTTCTCCTGAAAATGAGAGATTAAATGGCTTGTCCAAGGGGCTTAGTCAGGCAGCTATAACAACACACCATAGACGGAGAGCATTATAAACAACAGAAGTTTCTCACAGTTGTGGGGGCTGGAAGTCTGAGATCAGGGTGCCCGTGAGCTCGGGTGAGGACCTGATTCTGGGCTGCAGCCTTTTCCTGTGGTCCTCACTTGCCAGAAGGGGCCAGGGAACTCTCCTGAGCTTCTTTTTTAAGAACATTAATCTCATTCATGAGGGCTCCACCCTCATGACATAACCAACTCCCAAAGGCCCCACCTCCTAATACCATCACGTGGCATTAGGATTTCAACACATGAATTTGCGGGGGTGGGGCTATGAGGGGGAGGAGCAATCACATCAAGTTTACCAGCTTGTAGTAAGTGAAGGAGTTGGAAGTGAATGTAAGTCTTCTAAAACCAAGACCAATTTTTTTCCCTCTCCATGAAAACCACCTCTTGTAGAGAAGACCTTACCTGAATTCCAATAATAATATTTAATCATGGCAATATATTCTCAGGGTTTTTTATTTGTTTGTTTCCAAAAGTGGAATAAAATTAGAAGCTGGAGATCAGCACTCCCTCTAAAATCGTAGAGGTCATCTGGTATATTTAGGCTTACGAAAAGAATTAGATGTGCCGTATATGATGGAAACTCTGTCATCATCAGAGAACATTAACAGGAACACCCATGCATGTATCCTTGTGTCAGATGTTGGATTCATACTGACTAAGGCACCCAAAGACCACTTCGAATACAGAAGTTACTTGTATTCAGAGGTTGGAAGTCAAGCTGCCTAGATCAAAATTCCTCTGTAGGCTCAGCACAGAGGGATGAAGTTTTGCTTCTCAGCAGGAAGAAACTGCTTCCTTTGACATTCCAAAGAGAAGTTCTGTGTAACCTAAAGCCTTGGAAGCTTGATATAAAAATGTGTATGGCCAAGAAAAATGTTTTGTTACTAGAAAAGTAATTGTCAGATGAAAAAAAAAATTTGTAAAAAGGACAAGTAAGAAAATTGCTTTACTTCCAACCAAAGATTTTCAAGGGGGATGAAGCTTTTCCTTTCAGAGTAAATTGTAGCTTATGTGATAATATAAACGTGATTTTGAACCCAGAGCACATCTCACATTAAGTGTTTATCATGGCATTTTGTGACTATGGATGCACTCTGTGTTTGGCCAAAAATGCAAATGGTCTTGACCCATTTTCTAGGTGTCAGGGTATGTGGTGATAATAAAACATATACACAAAACACATGGATACACAACAATTTCTTAGCGTTGACATCTCCTTCTTGTTATCAGAACCTCCCAACTGGTAGGTATGTCTCCTGTCTCTTCCATCTTCAACAACCCTCAATACGTCTATTAATTACCTTTCTAAAATAATAAATTTAATCATGTTACCATCTCCTGCTTGAAAATTTCTGACATCTGTTCACTCCATCCAGAAGAAAGTAGACATGCAAACACACACACAACCAACTTTCTGTTCTCCTCTCTGTATCCCCTCTGCCACTACTTCATACCTCACGTCCTATGTTTAAAGTTCAGAATTTCCCACAGATACATACACACCCAGAAAAATACGAGAATTTGTTATTAGGAGACCTTTCCGTCAAGACCACTTCATCAAGAGCACACCCCCGTTCTGTGGGAAATGGAATAGGTCAAACACAAAATCAAACTAATAGGGCAAAATTTGGTATACAAGAAGAATAGAAGAGGAAGGTAAATGTTTGTCAAATAATAATGAAGAACTGCCCCAGAGATGGTAAAGGTTACCAAGAGAAGAAAATAAGCTAGAATTCACTCTGAAAGGGAAAGCTTCATTCCCCCTTGAAAATCTTTGATTGGTGGAGGCAGCCTCAATAAATATAAAAATAAAAAATTTTAAAAAAATAAAGAAGGCACCAGTGGAAAGATAACAGAGAACAGAAAGAATTATTTTAAAATAAGTTCTTGGAGGGACCCACACTTGATGAAAGACAGTATAGAATTATGGACTCACATGAAGGTACCAATAAATAGCTAGAAGAAAAATAAATAAAAGAAAATAAATAGAAGAAAATTTAAAATAAAATAAAAAGAAAAAAAATAAAATAAAATAATAAATAGAAGTAAAAAGGATTAAGATGTGGGACTCATGGCAAATCTGCCTCACAAGCCCCCTCTGTGTTAGTCAGATGATGTAGTTTTATTTATACTTATATTTATATAAAATATAATATATACTTATATTTATATAAAAAATATTTATTTTTATTTATTTATTTATTTATTTATTTATTTATTATATCTATATAAATATAGATTTACAGTATTGTGCAGGGGGTGACCCCCCGAGCCCCAGCTCTCCCACTTATTTCCTATGTGACTTTGAGATAGTCATTTAATCTCTCTGATTTTCAATCTTCTTGTGTAAAATGAGAGAATCATAGTACATACCCCATAGGGTCCTCGTAGGAATTAAATGAGAGGGAGAAAAAGAGGGAGGGAGAGAGAGAGAGGGATTGGGAGACTATCTCTAGCCATCTGGAAATTAGTTTGAGCATAGTGCCTAATATATTATGAACATTTCATCAGTTGCAGTAGTGATTAGGAAGGATGATGATGATGATGGTGATGAGTGGTGGTCGTGGATGCTGATGCTTTTCCATTTTATAAATCTCACTCTTCACCAGGTTAGGGGATATGTTCCAGCCAAATCAGTCTACTTGCCAAATCAGTGTCTCTAATCCATCCTGTTTACTTTTCATTGCTTGATTGTTACTGCCTTGGTTCAAGTTATTTTGTCTTCCTGAAATAGTACCTTCTCTCTACCTTTGAAATTCTACCTCTTTTCCAAGACTCATCTCCACTATTGACATTGGCCACATCACCCCATTCTTACTGATCACACCTTTCCCCGAATTCTTGCTCCCATACGTTCAGCCCGCAACCATATCAATTTTGGCTCTTGTGTCCATGGATTGGGTCACATCTGCTAAGGATAATACAAGAGAAAGAAAAAGCGTCAGTGAAGAGAGAGGGGAGGTGAAGCAGATGACAAAGGTGCATTGCACCTGTAGCCATGAAGGAGGGGAAGTAGATAGAAAAATAGAGTCTCTGAAACCACACATATAGCCATACCACTACACATGTGTGTTATATATGTCAACATCAATAATTTCAGAATCAAATCATTTGAACATTTGCTTATTTATTCACAAGGCTGCAAATGGTTTGCCATGTCCTAAAACTATTCAGGATAAAAGTATCTGGAAAAGTTTAATCCTGTATAGCCTCGGTGTGGAGCTGGAGGCTCTCCATGGCAAGAGAAGGAACTTTTTGAAAAATAATTACTCAGTTCCGGCATGCTGAGGAACTTATATAAAGATTACCTAAAAATTTTGCTATGATACAAAAATGGGATTCAGAATGAGGAGGGGGTCATTACTGAATCATAAAACCACAAAGATATTGGGGCACCTGGCTGTCTCAGTCCGTACTCTTGACCTTGGACTAGTGAGGTCAAATGCCATTTTGGGTGTAGAGACTACTTAAAAATAAAATCTTTAAAAATCCACAAAGATACCGAACATTTAGATATAGGTTTAGAAGTAAACAATAAAATACCTCTTAATATGCCTGTTACTTAAAACAAAGGAGAAAAACAACTCATAAGTTCTTGTTAAAATTTTGTGGTGGAAGGTTTTTTTTTAAGTCTGAAGCAAGGGATGAGTTAAGTTCAGTCTATAGTCCTCATTATCATTATCTTAAAATCTGTGAAATGCCATTGATTCTCTTATTTTTATTCTCTTATTTTAAATATTTGCTTTATTTGTTTATCATTATAAACATACCTATATGGGTTTTCACTTCAATCCTGAATCCCCCTAAATCTTTTTTCCCCCACGAGAAAACTCGAAATTCTGTTACCACCGAGTTTTAAGACAATAAGCATTACTATAAGCAAAATGAAGAAAAAGTCATTAGCATTTTAAAATGCAGAAATAAGTGATAATAAATGCATTATCTGACATCAGGCATTGGATTTGTGATAGATCCTGTTAGAAACTGTTGTGGGTTTTTTTTTTTCTTTTTTCATTTTTTCAGGGTACCCACACTGGTCACTAGTCAAGCTGTCCTGCCTTTGTGTGCAAGGACTTGAACTGAACTTTGAGCAGAATGGCTACATAGAACCTTCACATGCAGCTTAATTCAAAGCTTAGAGCTTTTTAAAAATATGGTTTTCACTTTTACTTCTATTTACTTTTCATCATATTTTTTGATGAATTAATCATGAAGTTTAGGAAACCCATTGATTTTTGTGTGTTTATCTTGCATCTTGCAAACTTGTTAGAGCCTCTTATTAGTTCTGAAATTATGACTTTTTGGGGAAAGTGATCTGCAATTAAAACAGCTCACATCTTTCATTCTAGTATTTATCGTCCCTATTTCTTTTTCTTTTCATATTGCATTGGCTAGAGTCATCAATAAAACACTAAATCATAGCAACAAATGTGAGCTTTAAGTTTTAATATTGCTTTAATTTTGCACCATAAAGAATGTGTCAACTATTGATTTTGAGGAGATACTCATAATCTAGTTAGGAAAATTTTATTTTGTTTTTATTTTTTGAATAGTTTTTATAAAATCATGAATTGGTGTCAAGTTTTATCAAATTCTTCTTAGTATCTTTTGAGATAATCAAATTATTTTTCTCCTTTTATCTGTTAAAACTCCAATATGGATAGATTTCTCTGTAGGAACGTTTGTTCTTGCATCCCTGGAATAAACAGTACTTGGTCATGCAACATTACTTTTTCAATATTCTGTTGGAATTGATTTACTATCATTTCTTTAGGAATTTTACAACTAGGTTCATAAGAGAATTTAGCCTATGTTTTTCTTATAGTCTCTGTGTGTAGTTTTGGCCTCAGCATAATACTAGCTTTGTAAAATAAAACATTTCATCGTTTATTTTGTTCATGAATTGTTTCTATAACATTGGAATTATCTGTTCCTTGGAGGTTTATAAAACATACCTATAAGAGTATCTGAGCCTAATATCTATTTAAAAAGATCAATTTTCTTTTTTACTATCTTTATACATCTAATTATTTTCTGCCTGTGATTTTGGCCTTTTTCAGTTTGTGTTCTGTTTTGTTTTGCTGTTTCTTGAGACAATTTTGATAAGGTATCTGGAAAATTGTCAATTTCTTCTAAATCTTCAAAACATGTTGATATGAAATTGTAAATGGTGTCCATAACTTCCATGTGGCTTTTGTCTAAATAGAGTGGTGGTGAGAGAAATTTAAAAAAGTAAACAGCCTTAAGAAAAGTTTTGGGAATGTAGCTGATGCCTCTGGGGCCCCCTGTCATTTTCCCGTGATCCTTACTGCTTGTAGCCATGTTTGCAGTGGTTGCGTTTGTGTGAGGTCAGACTCACCTCATGCTTCTTGGTGAACAAAGAACTTGAACAAAGAACCCTAAGTGGGTATAAGAAAGAAGTAGAACATCAAAGGGGTGAGAACCTTGACTATAGGCCCTCCTAAGTAGATAGGTCAGAGTGGTATAAGAAGTGACAATAGGGAGGGGCTGTAATTATTTGGTGACCCCCAAGTCTGGGTTGTGGGCAGCTGTGGTATATGAGCTCATATAGATCATTACCTTTCTAAATGCTTTATTATCTTTGCCTTCCTCTCTATTCTCATTGTCATTGTTTCCATCCTTTCCTTTGAGTTCATAATCGGGTATTCAAATACTTCAATTTGATCTACTTCTACTAAATTTATGAATTCTGTATTTGTGTGATCTGGGCACTTTGTTTATCCCCTGGAATTCTTTTTTGCTTTTTTCTTTTTTTTTTGTTTACCATATTGTCCTTAACATATCATCGAATTTATGTTCTTTTTACACTCTTGTAGCTCTTATATTTTGTGTTGATTTTTTTCCTGATGAGATATAATTCACATACAGTAAAATGCATATAATTTCGATCTGTTTTGACAAACATATACCCTAAGTGACCCTGTTTCCTATCAAGATATAGTTATTTATTTTATGCAGAAAATCCCTTGTGCCCCTTCCCAGTCATTCATCCCCCAAAGCAACCACTCATCTGGCTTTTCACTTAGTACAATGTCCTCAAGATTCACACAGATTGCCACATACATCAGGAGGGATATTCCATTGAATGATGCATTCATTCTCAGACTAATGAGGATGAGATGTTTTCAGTCTGGGGCTATTATAAATAAGGTTGCTCTGAATAGCCTTGCACAAGGCTTTTTGTGGACATATGTTTTCATTTCTTTTGGTAAATACAGATCTTTCTTCCTCAACTTATGACGGAAGTCAAAACATCTCTAAGCCAAACCATCCTAAGTCAAGGACATCTCTACCTACAAATGGGATTTCTGGATCACAAGATCGAAGTATACTTTTTAAAAACCTCCAAATGACTTTCTTTTTTTCACATTTATTTATTTTATTTTAGAGAAGTGAGAAGGCAGATGAAGAGGGAGAGAGAGTCTCAAGCAGACTCCACACTGAGAGCAGAGCCCAACATGGAGCCCAATCCCATGACCCTAAGATCACCACCCGAGCCAAAATCAAGAAGAGTGGGGCACTTAACCAACTGTGCCACCCAGGTGCCCCAAAAACTTCCAAACAATTTTCAAAGGGATTTTCATGTTTACTCTTCCATAAGCAAAGTATGGGAATTCCAGTCACCCTACGTCTTCCAGTGTTTGGTGTGGCCAGTCATTATCATTTTAGCTGTTCTGGGGAGAGGGGGATATATATAGTACAATCTTGTTGTGGTTTCACTTGGGATTCTTCAAATCCCTGACAGTAATAACCAGAGAGGTTTTTCATCCACTTTTGTCTGTTCCTATGTCTTCTTTTGCTCAGTATCTGCTCAAATCTTTTACTCATTTTTATTAGGTTATTTGTGTTTTATTATTGAGTTGTAAAAGTTTTTATATATTGTGGATACAGGCACTTAATGAAATATGTGTTGGGAATATGTTCTTCCAATCCGTGGCTTCTCCATCAATTTTCTTAATGGTTTCTTTGATGAGTCGAAGTTTTAAATTTTCGATGAAGTCCGATTTATCATTTTTTAAAGGTTAGTGTATTCTGTGTTCTCTCTAAGAAATCTTTCTATCTCTAGGTTGAAAAGATATTTTTCCCTTAGGTTTTTGTCGAGAAGCTTTATGGTTATACTTTTTACCTTCAGATCTGTGATCCATCTCAAATTAATTTGTGATACATTGTGAGATAGGCACTGAAGTTTTTAACCGTATAAAATTCCACTTGTTCCAACATTATTTGTTGACGCGACTTTCCTTTTCCCTTTGAATTGCTTTGGCATAAAAATCTATTTAACTGTACATAAGCGGGTCTGCTCTCTTCCAACGATCTGTTTGTCCTTTTGCATAGTCTTGATTCTAGTCACTTGAGGGTGAATCATGAAGTCAGGTAGAATAAGTGCTCCATCTCTGTTTTGTTTTCTTTTTCTTTTTCATAGTTGTTTTGGGTTACTTGGCACGTCCATATAAAATTTAGAAATGTCTTCTCAATTTCTATCAAAAGAGACAAAAAAGCCTGCTTTGATCTACAGATCAGGTACGGGACCACCACCATGTGACAGAATTGAGCCTTCCATGAACACAGTATATCTTTGGGGTTATTTGGACGATCCTTAAATCTCTTAGCAGTACTTTCTAGTTTGCCAGGTAGAGATCTAACACATCTTCTGTTTGTTTGTGTTTGTTTTTGTTTTAATTTTTATTGTGTTATTGTTAGTCACCATCCAACACATTCTTAGTTTTCGATGTAGTGTTCCAAGATTCATCTGACACATCTTTTGTTAAGTTTATCCCGAGGTATTTCACGTTTTGAAATATTTTTGTAAATGGTGTTTTAATACATGTTTTATTTTGGATATTTTAAATTTATAGAAAAATTGCAAGATGGTACAGAGAGTTCTGTATAACCCTCCACCCGGTTTTCCTTACTGCTAACATCTTTTATTTCTGTGCTACATTTGTCGTGATGTAGAAACCAACACTGGTACCTTCATGTGAACTACACTCCAGACTTTATTCTGATTTCACTAGTTCTTCCACAAACATCCCTTCTCTGCTCCAAGATACCCCATTACATGTAGTCATGGTGTCTCCTCTGTCTCCTCTTGTCTCTGACAATTTCTTAGTTTTCCTTTGTTTTGTTTTTTTTTTTTAAAGATTTTATTTATTTGACAGAGAGAAACACAGCGAGAGAGGGAACACAAGCAGAGGGAATGGTAGCGGGAGAAGCAGGCTTCCTGCCAAACAGAGAGCCCGATGTGGGGCTCAATCCCAGGACCCTGGGATCATGACCTGTGCCGAAGGCAGACACTTAACGACTGAGCCACCCAGGCGCCCCAGTTTTCCTTTGTTTTTTAACGACATTGATAGTCTTAAGGAGTACTGATCAGATATTTTGGAGAATTTTCCTCAACTTGAGTTTATCTGTTTTTTTGGTTTTGTTTTGTTTTTTTCTTTTCTTTGATTCCTCACAATTGGACTAGGGTTACAGGCTTGGAGGAGGGATGCCATAGAGGTGAAGTGCTCTTTGCATGTTATCATTATCAGAGGTATACGCTATCACGACTTAACCCTGGTCATATTAACTTTGATCATCTGACCAAGGCAGTGTTTGGCAGGTTTCCACACAGAAGTCACATTGCTCACTCCTTTGCTTCTGCTGCTCTTTGGAAGCATGTCACCTCTTGAAGAGGTATCTATACAAATCATTCATAATTCTTCTGCAAGGAAGATGTGTCTCCTCCTTCCTTTCTTTTCCTCTCTCCCTTCCTCCCCCTCCCCTCCCCCCCTTCCCTTCCCTATTTAGATCAGCATGATCTCATGGATATTCATTTTATTTGAGGAGTATAGTCAAGTGTTATATTATTTCTTTTGTTGCTCAGATTGTTCCAGCTTCACTCTCTGAGAGCTTTTTCAGGTTGACTCCTGTGTTCCAATGACATGGCCCCATCCTTTTTGCTTTTTGAGCATTTCCTTATTTTCTGGCTCTATAAGATGCTCCAGAATCAATTCTACAAGATGTGCTAATAAGATCAACCATTTCCCCGAGGAACCCTGGTTCCTGGGTGGGAGAATAGCAACAGATCTGGGCACTTGATGTGGTCATTGCTGGTAGGAGAATCACTGCTTCTAGGCTCTCAGTGCACAGACCTAATAGGTACTCCAGCCCACGCATAGACACGCCTATGATCATTTCTCTGTGTGTCCAAGCTACACTTGAGTTCATAGCGGAGCTTCCAACTCTGCAGAGCCTCCAACTCTTACCCAGTACAACTTGCAACATCCTAGCTTCCCCCCTCCTTGCTTTCTGACTCTCTCTCTCTCTCTCTCCAACAGTGGGGGAAATTGGCTCCACCCATCCACCATCCATTTGCTTATTAGTCCCACCCAGGGTACACATGACACAGTTTCAGAATCATTCCTTAACCACTTCCTCCGTGAGAAACAGTATTATCAGCTAGAGCGCAGCTTGGTGTCTAGTGGCTTTGGTCTTTAGCCTTCAGGTTTGTTTTCCCTGGTGACCTAAGGCAACTCCTCCGCTACCCTCCGTCCAGGTCAGTGGGGTGATGTCACAGATGATGTCATGCATCTGTCACCCAGTTAGATTCTTCTGTCACAATCCATATTCCCTCCCGGGATCCTCTGACTCCTCGTTGCTGGGTTTTGTATTTTATTTTAATTTACAATTTCATTTTATTTGACTTGGCATACATTAAAATTTACTTTTCGTCCTGTAAAGTGTGATGCTTTTTGACAAGAGCATGGTGTCATTTATTCCCCCCTCCAGGACCACACATAACGGTTCCACCACCTTAAAGATTCCCACGTTCACCCCCTTTGTGATCCGCTACTGCCCCTTCCCCAAGGCCCCGGTAACCACGGATTCAGGGTTCTCCATCCCTGCAGTGTTGCCTTTTCCAGAAGGTCATGTGAGTGGAATCATGCTATAGGTACTTTTTCTATCTGGCTTGTGTCTGTTACTATGCGCCAGGAAGGTGGGCATATTTTTGGGTAAGCCACATTTTTGTGGATGACTGAGCATATCCAAGAAACTTTTGTGGCCGGTAGATAAAGAAAAGACTCTAAAATCTATCCTCTATTCATAAAACATTTGTAATTTTCACAGTGCTTCTAGTATACTAGTTCTTATTCGATTCCCACACCATCCTGTGGGTTGGGGAGCCATTCCTCCAATGAAGAATCTAGAGTTCAAAGAGTTTAGGTGGCTTTTCCAAAAACACACAGTCGGTGAGTGCCTCGTGGTACTTAAACTTGGCCTTTTAGCATTCGGGCCAGCGTCCTTTTGCATCTAGTGCTTTTCCAGTATGTCTTCCTCCCCATGTTGGCTGTGATTCCTTCTTGGTGGGCCACCCTGTCTTGATTAGCGAGAAAATTCATTTTGAAGACGGTGGGGAGGTACTTGGTCTGCAGGAGTCCCACCAGGTGAACCCCAGTGGACAGGGTCAAGGGAGAGGAGAGACAAGGTGAATATGCAAGAGAGTTAGCTGCCCAACACCCAGAGAATGCCCACCGAGGAGCGGTGTGGGCATGTCTTGAGAATGATTCCAGAGTTCAAAAGTGCCAGTGTTTGGTCCAACCTGCCCCCTGATCGCAGGTCAACCATGTATGTCATCAGGGACCCAACAGAAGTAACTGAGGTTGTTGTAACTCTAGGAGAAGCTGGCATTGCGAGCCTTAAGTTAAGAGGATGTATCACTATTTTACAGGAGCTTGAAGACATCTTCCAAGGCAATTTCATCTCTCTGGGACTTTACCTTACTTCCCGGCTTTATACCTTATGCCCCCCTTAAAATGCACCTCCAGCATTTGCCAGGTAAAGAAGAGAGGAACATTCCACATCAGAGAACACAGCATTTGCAAAACAAAGGAGAATCAGGGTGGCATCTGGATGCTGCCTGGGGACTTTGCAAGGGAGTCCCTTAGGTTAAGGACACTTAGGGATATGGTACGAGTGCTTTCTTTCTGGTGTGGAAAATGTTGTCCAAGTCAAGGTTAAAACCAAGAAGCCCCTCGGTTCTTCCTGCATGGTAACAACAGCAATGGGCTAGAAGTCAGAACAACATGCCTCTCCTGGCTTTCCAGCGAACTAGGAGGTGACCTTCAGTCGAGATGAATAAAAATGGTCTGGTCCATCCCCACGGGGCCACAGGGTGATTAAACAAATTCACATACTTAGGAGCAAAGGTAGCACTTAGTAAGTACATATTCGGAGCGCATTTGCTGGCTCCAGTCCTCTGACTGAGTTGTGTGAGGCGGCTCATCACAGCAGACATCAGGACACCTGGGGGGATATGCAGTTGTAGGCAAAACCCTGCCACTGGCTCTGTGTGAGATCTTTGCTCTTTCTCTGCCACTTACTGTCCTCGGGATAAACAATCAGTTAGACCTGGGCAAGGATTGTAATTGCAATTGTAGTTGTAACGCCCACCGTCCTCCCTCAGGGGCGTCACCACCCAGCCCCTGGCTGTGCTCCAGGGCTCTCTCTCTGCGGCCCTTCTGCCCTCCTGCAACCTGCTCTCCTCCTCCTGAGCGGATGTCTGGCCGACTCCTGCCTACAGGTGGTGCTGGAGAGAGAATGAACCCAGGGGCGGGAGAAGGGAGCTTCTCTGGCAGGGCACTTCCAGAACCTTCCTTTGCCTCTCTTTAGGGACCATCAGAGGTCTGAGCACCTTTTCCTCTGCAACTTGCATTCCCTGTCTTCTGTCACACGGGCTCCCGAGTGGCAGCCGTCTCCCCAAGGGGTCCTTGGGTCCTGTCAGTCTCCCAGCCCCTGAGTAATCAGCCTCTCTGCTACATCCCGTCCGTTTGAAGTTGCTAGTGTGGTTTCTGTTTTCCTGACTGGATCTTGACTCATAAAACCAGTTAGAAGTTTCCTCTGCCCCCCAGATCTAACTGCTGGAGCAGATGCCTCCTTGTTCAGACTCTGTATGCAAGGGAAAACCTCCTGTGGGTTTCATCACGTTTTCTGAAAGACTTAGTGCCTACAATTCAGACCCCACACTTGACCATAGGGTGGACGTGTCTGCTGCTTTCGGGGGGCGGTGGTTGGGGGGGGACAGGGTACAAATGGAAGGTGGCTCTTCTCCTCTGAAATAAAGTTTCAGTTCCATTTAACAACCGAACCCCAGTCATTCCCACAAATGAAATCATGTACTATCAAGCACTGTGTTATAAATTGCCGCTCTTTCCCCTTAAAACATAGCAGAACATAGGAAAACGCATAGACACAGATTAACACACACATAGATGTGCACCAACATAATTTAAATTATTTTTTTTATTTATTTGACAGAGAGGAGAGAGATCACAAGTAGGCAGAGAGGCAGGCAGAGAGAGGGGAGAAGCAGGATCCCTGCTGAGCAGAGAGCCCGATGCAGGGCTCTATCCCAGGACCCTGAGATCATGACCTGAGCCGAAGGCAGAGGCTTTAACCCACTGAGCCACCCAGGTGCCCTGCACCAACATCACTTATAAATTCTTGGCTCTATTATTTCTTCCATCCCATCATTTTTATATATATCACATATAGAAACACACACACACACACCAAAGAAACAAAAGCAAGTGTAAAACTGCATTGGCAAAAACAAAAACAAAAACAAAACAAAAACAACAGGTGGATGTGTATTCCCAGCCACTCCATTTTCTGCTGTGTTTGGGGAATAGGGCTCACAGCTGCCCCCATTTTAAAACATGAGGCTTACAAAGCAGGCTCAGTGGGACCCACGGCATACCTAGCGTACCCGGCTGGTAAACGGAAGTCAGCCTGCTTGACTCACAGCCACCAGCCATGCCGGTTCCTTGCAGGGCCCTGTTCCCCCACTTCACGGGTCCCTGAGGTCTCTAGCGGCCCTGACAGCCTGGAACAGAGAGTTCAGCCTCTGCCTTTAGTAACTTCAGGAGGACTCTTGACTATGAGTCTCGCTCTCTCCTCTTCGACTCTCCCCTCCCCTTAAGAGGGAAGTTATTTTCAACCCTCCATCTGTTTTGTGTTTAACGTGCAGAAAGGTTGCACATTTTCAGGGACCTTGTTCATAAGCAGTAGATTGTACAACAGTTTATTACACGAGGGGAGGTTTTTATTGCCGGCCTTTGTTGAGACGCCAACTGCGGGAGAGAACATAACGTGCCTCGCAACCCCTATCAGGAAAAATGAGAAAGCATTAAATACCAGTCGAATCGTCAAGCATCGAAACGCGGATAATCAAATCCAGAGATCCCTGGGACACGGCTGGTGAGGGGGATTTTTCTCATTAATAGTGTTTTTACATCCATAATTGTTTCTCAAGTCACTTATGCCACAGGCGGTGTCCCTAAGCCTTATGGGAGATGTGGCTCCATAATAGAGTGCGTCTTTGACCAAGAAAGGCTCATCTGTTTCAAGATCTGACCATGGCCAACACATGGCATCAACCTGAACCTTGGGAAGAGCTGAATATATGTTTATTTTAAATCACATCCCAATGTAGGGGACATCAGCCATGCAGCCAAGTGCAAAGACTTACTAAAGCCCCTTTTCCTGACGCCGAGCCATCTGCTCTGTCCTCCTAGGAAGGAATGAGTCAAACTCAAGTATTTCCCTCCTGCTTGTCCCCAGCCATGTGACGAGGGTAGAACACTTCCACAAAGCATCTTAGGAAACACTGTATCAGAACAATACCAATGGGGCAGGGCTTTGCCGATGGGAATGGGTGACCCTCGCTCCTTCTGTACCCTGTTCCCCAAAGTTCAGAGCATCGCGGAATCTGCTGGATACTCAGAAATGGACCAGTCACAGTGCTCAGCCCAGGCTGAACATCAGAAACACTCGGGGTCCCCTAAGAATAAGGAAATAAAACCTCTCGGGATGGGTTAGGACATTGGTATGCTTTTAAAGTTCTCCAGGTGATTCTGAATGTAGAGCCTGGGCTGAGACCCACAGATGGAATCCAGTAAGAACTTTTCTCACTATCACGCTGCTTCATGTCCCAAATTTCATAACCCCTTTATTTCTAAAAGCAACAGAGTCAAATCTATCCTGTTCCTGGCCTTCCCCGCACACAAACAGATGTGCCATAACTTGTCCAAGCAGCTACAGCTGAAATTTCCACCCAGGACTCTGAAGGAGACGCTGGGACCTCAGAACTAGGCTGGTACCATCAGGACCACGGGACAAAGTAGCGCAAGGACCCACTCCTTTCTCTAGAAGGTGCATGAAGAAGGCAGTCAGGAAGCTGCCTTTAAACATGAAGGAGGTGAAAACTTTTCCTCCGTTATTTGTCCATGATGAGAATCCAGGTCTGTGTGAGCAAAACAGCCCTGGTTTATGCCTGAGTCCAACATAAATATGAATGATCCCCGCATCCCTTCCAAAAACATTCCCAACTGAACATTAAATGTTCCAATCACCTTTCTCTGGATTAGTCCCACCAAAAGTCTCACCCGCGCTTTCTTGGAAAGATCCATGTTCAGGCTGAGAATCCCAAGCATCTCCCCAAACCAGAGGCTGCCTTTCAAGCTGCCCCCTTGTGCAAGTCTGATAAACGGTAGACTCAGTCTGATAGCCGATACCCGGGGGGGACGTTGGTCAGTAGCCTTGGACTTCTCAGCTTAATTGCCCTAGCTTTAATGCCACTTAGATCAGAATGTAAGCACTGAAAGAATTTCAGGAATCCGATGATATAAATCGTATTTTTAGAGCCGAGAATGACTTGAGCGGGTGACACAGTGCAGTGACTAAAGATAGATCTCTTTAGTTTTCCCATGATTTATCACAGGCGAGTTCACGGCAGGTTAAAATAATTGACTACGCTGATAGCATACGTATTGGCATGGTTTATGAGCAGTCATTCATAACGGATTTGTCATGAAGCATAACTGGCATGATAGAATTCTGGTCCACATGCAATATTTTCGCGGCCACTCCGCAGTTGAATTAACTCCTTTGTGGAGGCTGGCTACATTCTCACAGGGTCCGGCCCCAAGCTAGAGCTCCAGGGAGAAAGATCAAGGGAAGGACTAGTCCACCGAATAAAATGTAAGTATGCCCTGAGAAAATGCTCGCTTTTCCTGGAGGAGAAAGGGAAATGTTCTTTGTGGGGACGGTTGTAACTCAGTGCCCGTGTTTACAGACCCGACCTACACTTACCACTTTTCTTTGTCCTCCGTTTGTTTCATTTCTACTTTTCTGCCTCTACTTATTGGCGGTAGCCCCTGGGCACATACCTTTTCCGTTCTGGATTCAAATGCTATATAATATGGGGATAATAGAAAATGACTCGGTAGGGTCACTGCAGCAGGTTATAGAAAATGTGTGTGCGGTGGGACCCACATTTGGCTGTGTACAAAATGCCGTTTTCCTTATTCTTCTATAAACCCGCTTAATTTCGCTTTTGAGCCCCAGTTTGGCAGAGTAACTAACCTTAGTCAGTTCAGGGTGTCCTCATTCAAACGCAAGGGAGGACATAGGACATAGGGCTGTCTGATTTTCCCTCTTTGGTCCCATCTGGCTGCTCCGTGATTGCCCCACTTAGGGGATGCCAGGCTGCAGTGGAGGTGGAAAGTGCTCAGGGCTTCCTCTTGGGGACTCCCACCATCATATCGACTTTCTTGGCTTCTGTGGCCCTCTAGCTTCCCAAATTTGGATAGTCCCCAAATTTGAATCTGCTCTAGAGAAAGAGTTTCCCAGATTTTCATCCAACCTCCCAAACCTTTGGTTTATGTCTGGAGCCTGGGATTTGGGACCCAAAAGCTAGAAATAGGACTTTTCTGTTACCTGCATTTTGCTGATATTCTGTTCCCTGAAGCACTGAGGACAGACGGGTGTGCTGCCTAATGGGGAGAAAACATGGGCATATATATATATATATATATATATATAAAGCACATAGAAGGACGGCGTACAGCAGACAGTCAACAAAGAAGACTGCTATCTTTATGCAAGGTAATTTAGGGAAGCGATTAAGAGTACAGGCTTGGGGCGCCTGGGGGGCACAGTCCGTGAAGCATCCAACTCTTGGTTTTGGCTCAGAATCAGGGTCGTGAGATCGAGCCCTGCCTCAGAGCTCCACGCTCAGCACGGAATCTGCTCGACTCTCTCTCTCCTCTGCCCCTCCCCCCACCTCAAATAAATAAATGAATCTTAAAAAAAAAAGAAAAAGAAAAAGAAAGAAAGTAATATAGGCTTGATAGCCAGGCAGCAAAAGTCCAAAATCTGGCTGCGTGATTTCCTGACTGACTGTCCTTGGACAAGTCACCTAACCATTCTGCACCTTAGTTTCCCTCTATACAACACAGAGCTTATAATAGCGGCCCCCTCCAGGGTCCTATGTCTACAAAGTGCTCGGTGAAATATTATGCTATTATTATTACCACTACTACAAAGTTCTGCCTCTTAAAGCCATTGGTGACCATGATCGTGTCCGTGCCATTGAGACATGCAGAGAAGGTGAGGCCACATCCAGCATTTCACAGGGAAAGGAGCTATACTCCCAGGTGGGAGGCTGGGCTAAGTTTCCTGGAAATTCAGCCCTCTGGATGAGATCTGGATTGACATGGTCCTCAGGGCTGGGTTAAGAAGGAATCAGCTGACCCCCAGGCGAGGGAGTTCTGAGGTGCCTGGCATGGAGAGGCAGATTCTTGAGGAACACAAGAGAGCCCTGGAGGACGGGTCCGTGCTTCCAACCCAGAGGATAAGAAAGAAAGCAAAGGGGAGGTTGGGGGACGAAGGTGGAGAAAGGCTGGCTAAGTTGGTGTGAGGACCATGCCTGGTTCTGGAGAACAGAACACACACGGAACCTCTCCTGAGACACAGGTCCTGTGTGGGCTTGTGCTGAGGGAGGTGCTGCTTCTGGGAGCAGGACAAGAGGAGGGACGAGGGAGAGACTGGCGGGTCCATCAATCCCCAGGCTACAGAAATCTCATGATGAGCTCAAGAGTGAGAATGTGGGGACTCCCACCTTTACACCTGCTCCCCTTTCTATCCCAGTGCCCTGTGGTCAGTGTCCCTCTCAGCCCACATGGAGCCAAGATGAATGAGCCTGCGGGGACAGTGCAAAGAGTGTCATGTCAGGAGTTGGGAGGCCTGGACTCAGGATCCAGTTGTATGACCAACTAGTCTGTGGCCTTGGACATGCCCTACACCTCCCTGGACCAAGGACCCTCCATGAAGAGGTGGCAGCACATAAAAGCAGATTCATTTGGGAACAGCAACGTAGCATAGTTAAGAATGTGGGTTTCGGGGGGCGCCTGGGTGGTTCAGTGGGTTAAAGCCTCTGCCTTTACATCCATAATTGTTTATGATCTCAGGGTCCTGGGATCAAGCCCCGCATCGGGCTCTCTGCTCAGCAGGGAGCCTGCTTCCCCCTCTCTCTGTCTGCCTCTCTCCCTACTTGTGATCTCTCTCCCTCTGTCAAATAAATAAATAAAATCTTTAAAAAAAAATTAAAAAATTAAAAAAAAGAAGAATGTGGGTTTCAGAGCCAGAGGGACATCAATATGAGTTGTCTTTGCCATTAACTAGATGTAAATATAGGGCAATTAACTTATTTAATCTCTCTAAGCTCCACTCCCCTCATGTATAAAAAGGAAGATAATAATAGCACACTTGTCATGATTATTTTGAAGATTAAATTCAAGAGTGTATGTGGAGTGTCGGGCCCAGTTCTGCTGAAACACTGTCAGCATTTGATCAGCGGTTGCCAATAACACTGTGGTGAGTTTTTGCTGGAACCCAGCATCTTTGCGTCTCTGTTTTATCCCCTTTTTAAAAAATAAAAATAAGTGTCCCACACTAAAAAATTAACAATAATATTCTAAATCATGGACTAGACCAAAGGTTGGCATATTTTTTTTCCCATAGGGAGCCAGGTAGTAAGTATCTCGGGCTTTGTGGGCTACAGGGGTTCTCTGTTGCGTGTCCTTTTAAACAATTTCGGTTAGGTCAGCTTTAGAGCGTAGGAGTATTTGTTAGGACAGGCTAGCAGCCGTGGCACAGAGCCCTCTCCCCTATGGGTAAGGAACGTCTCAGTGGCTGCACACGATTTAGACTTATTTCTCACATCACCGAAAAAATGTGAATTAAGCCTTGGGGAGGTCTACACAAGTCTCTGGGGACCAAGAGTCCTTCCATATAGTGGAGTTTCCTTCCATCTGAAGACTTCCGCTGGATGGAAGGGAAGGAGAGAGATGGGTCCACACTCAAGAGGTCTTTAAAAGTGTAAAAACAAAACCAGGGCACACCAGGGTGGTTCCATCAGTCAAGCACCTTGCTCTTGATTTTGGCTCCGGTCTCGTGACCTTAGGGTCATGAAATCAAACCCCACGTCGGGCTCTGCACTGAGTGTAGAGTCTGCTTGGGATTCTCCCTCTCTCCCTCTCCCTCTGCTCCTCCCCCTGCTTATGCTTTCTCTCTCTCTCTCAAAAAAATAATAAGTAAATAAATAAATAATAAACGTGAAGCCCGTTCTTCACTCAGGAGCTGTGCAGTGATGGACTGGGCGACTCGGGCCTGTCCATTCCTGAATCACACCTCGTCTCACGTTCCTTCGGCAGATGAACCAAACTTCTCTCTGGTCAAGCGTGTTTTTCTCCATCAAAGTAGACCAGCTACCTGCTCTGTAAGATCTCACACTATCTGTCATGTGATCATCTTTTTCATATTTATAACAGTTGCCAGATTAAGGGGTGGACAGTCTTCACAGAGATGGTGCCACCCAGGGTCGCCTGAACGAGGTGCTGCAAACTGGGTGGCTTACGACAGCAGAAATGTATTCTCTCCTGGTTCTGGAGGCCAGAAGTCCCGACTCAGAGGGTTGGCAGCCTTGATCCCTTCTGGGGGCCCCGAGGGAATGTCTGAACCGTGCCTTTCTCCTAGCTTGTGGTGATGGTCAGCAATCCTGGGCATTTCTTGACTTGTAGACACATAACGCCCATTTCTGTTTTCATGTGACGTTCGTCCTCCCTATGTCTCTGTGTCTTCACATGGCCATCTTCTCATGGGATTAGGTCTCATCTTAACTTGATCAAGTCTGCAAAGACCCCCATCTCCAGACAAGGCCACGTTCACAAAATACCGGGAGTTTGGAGTTTAACGTATCTTTTTGTGGGGGGACACAGGTCAGCCCGTAACAGGTGGTGGGTGGCACATGATTGTCAGTTCTTATCTAAGAACTGTGAAATGTTAGAAATGATAAGGACTGTCAAGGATGCCCCATGTTGGAGCAGAGGTGAATAAGACAGACAAGATGAGCAAGAGCTTAATTTTTACCGTTCGTGTAAATTGCAGCGCTGTGAGAGCTCCTCCTGTGAAGAATGCACAATTTTGCTTTTTAAAGTTGTTTTCTTTTTATTTATTTATTTTTTTTAATGGACAGGGAACAATGAGCTAGAAAATGTTGCACATTCTGTACCCTCCTTCTATTTTCACCTTATAAATGCTGTATTCAAAATACCGGAACAGTGTGGCTTGCAGTTACTAACGAAATTAAAAATAAAAGTAAAAAGCCCCAGAGCATTCATGTCACCCTGTGAGGGGAGAGCAGCCTGGTGCCCTGGACAAGAAATAGACTTTCTGGTGAATTTTTCACCCCTTTCTGCAGAGGTTGGGATTTAAAAATCACCACCAGCTGGTTGGAATTTTGTCCTATTTCGAAACCAATGATTCAGGCCGAGAAGCCATCACTGGGGCAAAGATTTATTTTCCCCCACTTGGTCTCTGTTGCAGAGATCTGATTTGCAAAGTAGAAGAAAGGGGCAAAATATTTTCTTTTTGATTTCATGCCACCTCTACCAGTGGAAAACTACCAATATCCCACAACTGGCCCGCATGATTTGGCCAATGCCACACCATCTCTAATATTCCAAGCAGGACTCAACGTTCCTCTTCCAGAGTTTCAGGGCACTTTTTGTCTGGCTTCTTTTCAAGCGGCACTCGTTGCAGTCTGCCATCTTTGCAAATCACGTCTCCCCTCCTGAAGTGTAAGCTCTTCGAAATCTTGCTCTTGCGACTGAAGGTGGAAAGAAAGATGTCAATAGGAAGAAGGAACTTTGAGACGCTTGAGACGCTAGAGCGAGTGAATCCCTCAGGAACCAGGAAGGAAAGGACAAAGGGCAAAGGACCAAGCTAAAATGGACACTGCCCTGCACTGGAATGCCAAGTTGTGGGAAATTTCATTGACGCTTCCCTGGAAGCCAGCTAACCCCTTCTATCTGGAGTACGACGTCAGACCTAGAATTCAAGTAATTGCCTAAGGACAACCCTGTTCTAGCAGCCTAAGCGATTCACTTCACTTCCCTCTGCCATAGGCATCTCATCGGTATGGTGGGCTATGTAATAGAATTTGCATCATGACGTTGGTGCTGGGATCAAATAGGCTAATGGATGAACAGTACTCAGCACATAGTTAGCTTAACACATAGTGGTCCCCCAACTTCCCACATTTACCACCTGAGAGTTTTGATGAAGTACAGTTGGTTTGGAGCCCATTTATATATTTATCATGCATGGGAATTCTTTTTTTTTTTTTTTTTTTTTCTAATATCTGGAACTTGGCCTGGAGCAGAGTCAATTTTTTTTTAAAGATTTATTTATTTATTTTTATAGAGAGAGTGCAAGCAGGGGGAGGGCCAGAGGCAGAGGGAGAGAGAGAGAATCTCAAACAGACTCCCCGCTGAGCATGGAGCCTGACACAGGACTCAATCCCAGGACCTGAGATCACAACCTGAGCCAAAATTAAGAGTCAGACACTTAACCAACTGAGCTACCCAAGCATTCCCGTGCACAGGATGGCACAGTTGGTTAAGCATCCAACTCTTGATTCCAGCTCAGGTTGTGATATCAGGGTTGTGGGATTTAGCCCCATGTTGGGCTCTGGACTCAGTGAGGTCTCTGCTTGACATTCTCTCTCCCTCTCCCCATACCCGCTCTCCCTGATCGTGCTGGCTCACTCTCTCTTAAAAAAATGAATAAATCTTTGAAAAGAAAAAAAGAAAGAATGGTTTTGGATTTAAGAGTATATAAATCCTGGACTCTTATTCTAGCTCTACCTGAAAGAGCAGTCCAACTTTCAAAATATTTACTATCCATGCCTCAGTTTCTTCACCCATAAAATAGGTTGTTACTGGTAAGGGTTGTGGTAATGATTATCTAAGATAATGGGTGTAGAGTAACTGACACGTAGTATGTCCTTAATCTAGGACAGATTTTCTTTCTCTGAAGCAATGGCTCAAATACTTTTAAAAAACAATTAGCTAACCTCTGTTCCCCAGCTAGGTCTTACATGGAGGCCATTATATAAACAGACAAAACCAGAACTGTTTGATTCATGGTTGGATGGGGATCTTCCTCTCTCCCCACCAAACTCCCCTATTGGTCCTTGAGTTACTTCCACGGAGCTCTGTGTAATGTTTCAAAACAAAACAAAAAGCTCTGTCTTTAAATAAAAGAAAAGTTAACTGACCTTTAACATCATGATTTTTCAAATGTATAAAGTACCTTTTGGAGAATATAAAGATGTCTTACCTAGTTTAAAACAACTATCAAAAATGGCTATCAAAAATGGAATCTCATGATGGGGAAGGCTGCCTGAAGATAATGTCAGGGAAAGCATTCAGAAATATTGGTAGATGGTGTAGCAGAATTAAATCTAGTTGCCTTGATCCTGGTCTCTGATGTGGAGATGGTTTTACCGTTTGCAGAATGGGTAGGTTTGTAACCAAATCCAAACCACTCCCAGCTTGAAGCTCAAGGCCATTATTTCAATTTTACGCTGATTTAAGTGGGGAAGGGCCTTAACTTAGAACAAGCACTTGGATCTCGCTCAGTGAATTCAATGGCTATAACTCTAACCCATGATTCATTTTCATCATTCCCCTGGGATGAGAAACAAGAAAGAATCTACGAGGTGCTAGTCACCACATTCTGGCTCGGGAACCCCAAAGAAGGAAGGAATCATGGGGTCACAGCATTAAAAGGACGAGAGGTGGGGAGAATCTCATTGTCCACTACTCTCACATACAGACTTGTGCCCCTTTAATTCTTCAAACTGCTATACGTCCATTGTTGGTAGACACCCAGAGATATTCTTAGACATCTCTGTGATTGTTTTAATGGTTCTCAGACTCCTTACAATCAGCAACAAACACGTGGTTTAATGATTTTGTTTTCCGTTATATAATTTTCTCACCCTTTCCCAATTCCCGCAACTAACACTTAGGGAGAAGAAACCAAATCACACAATTCATTGTACTTACTGCAATAACTAGCATAGGAATTTCTTACTAATGCATCCTGTGAGAAATTCATAAACCAAGTGTATCCAATTCATTACAAGGTGTCTTAATTCAAAGTCCTTTAGTTTGAGCATACCTATTTAATCATTTGCCTCTTGTCTACTTCTCTACGTGCTCGTTGTTAGATTAATAATAACAATGATAGTAGATTATAATAGATTAAAGATAATAATAGATTAATAATGGATAGATAATTGTAATAGATTGATCATAATAATAACAGATCACTGTGAGGGTAGATGAAGATGGCACCTTGTCTATGGGCATTGAAATAGCTAAGCGGCACGGGTGTGTCTCTTAAGGGAAATGTATGTGTAGGTATCAGTGTCAAGGAAAAATGAAGTAACTATTTTTAGCTGGGTCTCTGGATGCAAATATTAATGTATAGCTCCCAGAAGTTGAGCTGGACAAGCCTTTACCTACCCCAACAACCACCCCCTTACCCTCGAAGCACAGTCCTGGGTCTCAGAACTTACACTGTTGTTAAGCAAAACTTACTTTCTATAGCACCAAATCAAAAGCATCCAGAAAGACAGTAAGGGCGTCAATTAGTTAGGTTAGAGTTACTGTATAACAAACACCTCTAATATCTTAGTGGCTGAACGTAATTCAGATTTATTTCTCATGTGGCCCTATGAAATAAGTTTTGGGGGATGGAAGCTCTACTCCACAGTCTCTCAGGTGCCTAGAATTCTTCCATCTTCTAGGGTTCTTGAGGCCTCCTCTTGATGGAAGGAAAAGAGATACTTGGAATATTTTTTTTGGTTTGAGAGTAGTACAGGCCACTTGGATGCCCATTCAAGAACCCAACCACAGGGCAATCCTTAATTATAAGAGCATCACATAGCAGCCTGCCTGGGAAAACAAAGGAATGGTGAAGACCCAGTCAGTCTCTGTTAATAGAGAGCGAATCCTTGTCCCCAAAACCTAGTTGCTTAGCGGGCCTAGGCAGCTTACAACAGGTAGTCATGGCAAGTGGGAGTCCCCATGGGAAAATAAAAGAATATGTTGAAGAGGGCAGAGAAAACACATTCGTGAAAATCCTGAACTTCTAGTTCCCAGCAGAGGTGGCCCATCAAGTGTCCCAGGATCTGAATTATTCATCTAGTATCCCATTCCTAAAGAGTAACAGAATTGGGAAGTTGTAAATATGAGGGAGATAAAAATCTGTCTTCAACTAGCATCCAAATCCTAATTCCCCTCAAAACCTGTATTCTGAGGCCACTGGGTGGCTCAGTTGGTTAAGCGTCTGCCTTGGCTCAGGTCGTGATCCTAGGGTTCTGGGATCGAGTCCCACATCAGGCTCCCCACTCAACGGGGAGTTTGCTTCTCCCTCTGCCCCTCGCTTGTGTTCTCTCTCTCTCTCTCAAATAAGTAAATAAAAATCTTAAAAAACAAAACAAAACAAAACCACACTTTTATTCTCATTCTGATTTCTCCCTATTTCTATCTCATGTTGAGTCCTCAGGCATAGTTCCTAGAAGCCAAAAATCTTGCCTGTGGTATATATACTGTCACTAAAAGTATGAGTTTTCAAGATATGATTTTGGGGTTTTGTTATCATTCTTCCCCAGGGACTACCATGTCTTCAATTCAGATCGCTTTTCACCAGCAGTAGATATGTTGATAATTAATGACAGTGACCTCGGATCCTTCCTTCTCATCAAATGCTAGTCTACACACCTTACAAATGTTACCTCTTAGTTCCTCTAACAGCCTGCGAAGTGGGTCTTAATATTATTTCCTGCACTTCACAGCCTCAGAAATTGAAGCACCAAGAGGTACCTGGCCCAAGGTCAGTCAGCCGTAACTGGGGCCAGAATTCCCACCAAAAAAAGAGAGTAAGGTCTTAACCAGCACTTTCAACAGCTCTGGTGCCAAAGGCAGAACATCCCCAAAGAGACCAAAGAATATTTAAGTGAGAAACAGATAAGCATGATTTTGCACTCAATTATTGTTTTTTCTGTCAAAAATAGAACTTTTTAAGTTTATTTAAACAGCAAAGGATAACACTTCTGTTACCATGGCATTACATTTTTAAAGATTTAGAGCAAAATATACAAATATAAGTTCCTAGATACAAGTCAGCACCTTTTCCACTAATTTCAACAACAGAAAATCTTAACCCTTTTCCTTCTGTACTTTATACTCATTTAAAACACTTTCTCACTGATGGTACTTTCTGATCCTTTTGCTCTTTTGACTTTGTTTAGTTGCACGGAAACTTAGAGTGTTAATTTCTGAAGGTCTGAGGAAATAGTTTACCTCCTTTATTCTCATCTTCCGTTGATGAATTTCTCACATATATATAAATATATGTGTTGTGTGTGTGTGTGTGTGTGTGTGTGTGTGTGTGTGTGTGTGTTCTCATTGCTTTTCCATTCCATTCAGAAGAATTTCCTCCAACTGGCCAGTTATCTTTACTACTTGTCTCTGTGTCACACAATATACAAATTATCATGTTTTTTATTTCCTGTTATCTATTGCACTGAGTAGGACATAGAGCATGCTGTTAACAACAGTGCCAAAGACAATAATTGTTTTGCTGCACATTTTCTGGGGGGAAACATTCAGTATTTCGCCATTTATTATGTTACTGTAAGGGTTTTACTTAGATGCTGTGGATCAGACCAAGGAGGTTCCCTTCGACTCATAGTCTGCAGAAAGTTTATGTCATGAACCAGTGTTGGGTTTTGTCCCGTGGTTTTCCTGAATCAGGTGATGGAATCACGGGATATCTGTTCTCTTTGAGACTGCTCCTCTGGCAAAGTGCATTGATTGATTTTTGAATACTGAAAGAGGCTTACGTTCCCAAGATGGATGCTAGAAATGCCTCGGAACACAAGGAAAAATTAAAATAGAAAGAGCCTGGAAGTTTTCCTTCTGTTTCTATTTTTTGAAACAGTTTCAGGAGAATAGGTATTATTTCTTCCTTGAAAGTTTGGTAGAATACCCCAGGGAATTCGTCAGGTCCTGGACTCTTGTTTTTTGGGAGGTTTTTGATCACTGCTTCAATCTCATTACTAGATATTGGTCTATTCAGGTTGTCAATTTCTTCCTGTTTCAGTCTTGGAAAATTATAGGTTTCCAGGAATGCATCCATTTCTTCTAGGTTGTTTAACTTATTGGCATATAGCTGTTGATAATAATTTTTGATGATTGTTTCTGTTTCCTTTGGATTAGTCATGATCTCTCCCCTTTCATTCATAATTTTGTTAATTAGGGTCCTCTCTCTTTTCTTTTGGATGAGTTTGGCCAGTGGCTTATCGATCTTATTGATTCTTTGAAAAAACCAACTTCTGGATTCATTGATGCGTTCTACTGTTTCTCTAGTTTCTAACTCATTGATCTCTGCTCTAATCTTGATTATTTCCCTTCTTGTACATATAGGAAAAACATGGAGGGCATTGTGAGAAGGAAGGGTGAATGGGGGGAAATCGGAGGGGGCGATGAACCATGAGAAACTGTGGACTCTGAGTAACAGTCTGAGGGTTTTGGAGGGGAGGGGGTGGGGGGTTGGGCGAGCCTGGTGGTGGGTACTGAAAAACACTGAAAAAATAAACCTATTTGGGGGGAAAAATTTAAATAATGGGATAAAGGTCCTGGTTGCTTTTATTTGCCATCAATCATTCTTGATGCCTTTAATTGTCTTGAAAAAGGCACAGAAGGTTTCGTGCAAGGTAGGAGGGCCTCAGTTTCCCCGAGATGGATAGGCCTGGGGGTCAGAGCAGGAGGCACTTTCTTCTTCCTTGAGCCCACACTAATGGAAGGGAGAGGAGCTGACGTTCGAGAGGGGATGGGACCCAGAGCGGGAGGCTTCACTGGACCTTTCCATCATCTAGCTGAGCAGTTGCCTGCACTTTCTGAGAACTCCAGATAGTCCTCTTAATTGCTCTCACCATCCTTCCTGCTCCCTCCCTCTCCCTACCCCAGAGGTATCATCCAAACGGGTAAGGGTAAATCAAATCGTTTTGCTAAACCCCACTTCCCACTCTATTCCCCATTAGGCAGCAGGTCCTAAATCATTCATGGGTGCTAACCCGGGTTCTGTGTTCATTTCTCAGGCTGTAGGGTTTTTATCTTTTCATTGTCTGCACAGCTCTTATAAATTTGGGCCTTGCATGTGTAATAGTAAGTCAGGCAAAGCAACCAAGTTGTAGAAGAATTTCTTTCCATCCAAGGCATCACACAGAAAGCGAGCCTTCTCTCCACCACCATAGGTCAGTGAGCACAACCTTTCCCAACAGGGCACCCCTAGAGCCTCAGCACTTTACCCCCGGGGTCCTATTCCTTCCTCCCTTGCGTCCTCAGCACAAAGAGGGGTGCCTCCTTCTCTCATCTGGGTGTTGGAATCCCTGGCCGCTAAAATGTGCATACGGACCTAGGGCTTCTGAGGACTCTTACCACTGAAGCTTAAAATATTTTTCCTTGTTTGTTCACAACTGGAGATTTCCTTTCCTTTTAAAAAAAAAAAAATCGGTTCTTCTATGTATTATATGTTTAAAAAATAGTGTAGGCAGCATTTCTGTTGTATCTATTAAAGGAATGGCCTTCCTATCTGTTTGGACCACGAAGTCACCGGAAGTAGCTTCGGTGTCGCGCTTTGATACTTTACTCCTGGTATTTCTATGTGAGTCCGGCTGCCTTCAGAAGCTTCCCTGGGATGGACCCACGCCTTATTTAACTCTGTAACCTTGGGCCCTCATCCAGCACCCACACTGAGTAAAGGACAGTGTGAGAAAAAGTGTCAGTGAGTTTGTGCTCACCACTAAAAGGGAAACTTTTTTTTTTTTTTTTTTTTTTTTTTTTGAGCCACAGGAATGAAAAATGTTTCTGTTTATTTAATAGGAGACCAGGTCCAATCGGTGAACTCATATTGCTCACCCCTGCTGATCCGTGGACCATATTGCTAATCAAGTGCACCAGCTTCATGAGCAACAAAAAGCCAAATAAGCCCTCCAAGGACCCCCATCGTTTAAAATCTACATTTGCAACCAAAGTCAGCCACACCTCCTCGGGCTGATCCTAAAATAACTCTTTTCTCAAAAAGGCACAGGATCCTGGCACTGAACAATAACACAATAGAGCCCTAGCCCGGAGCAGCTGTTTGTTTTTGTAGGAGCGAGAGCAACCCTCCTTTAATGAACACAGAGCTCCCCATAGGTTCAGGGCTTTTATTCAGCGGTTTTTCTGAATCTCTCAAAGCTCATCTTATGAAATTCCGGCGAGACCCCATCCAGCCCCGTCTCAGCCTGGACACCCACCTCAGCGGGCCGCTGCCCAGCTCTGACGTCAGACAGACACACAGACAGAGGGGCCTCCTCTCTGGCCACGTGTCCCAGCATCAGAGGTTTTCCAGGCC
>CM053619.1:3669799-3691256 GCA_028646535.1 Procyon lotor
CCTTTTTTTTTTTTCAAAGATTTTATTTATTTATTGGACAGAGAGAGAGAGATCACAAGTAGGCAGAGAGGCAGGCAGAGGGAGAGGGGGAAGCAGACTCCCTGCTGAGCAGAGAGCCCCATGCGGGGCTCGATCCCAGGACCCTGAGCTCATGACCTGAGCCGAAGGCAGAGGCCTTAACCCACCGAGCCACCCAGGCGCCCTGATCACCCTGTCTTTTATTGTCTGTAGTTCTGATGCTCTGACCATCTGGGAACCTTACTGATCCTGGAGGGACTGCTCCTCCCAGGGTTCGTCCGTTCCCGGAGATAAGAAACAACTCGCCCACAAGTGTGCTTTTCAATTACAACCCAACCCAACCAGAGGCCACACCACAACCACCTCGTCAGCAGAGCTCCCACAGTCCAGGCCACTCCCCACCTGCCCTGATCACTCAGGTTCCAGACAACTAGGGATGACCCTCTGCTCCAGGTCCTGCTGAAATTATTCAACTAGCCAATCCTAAACCTCCTGACCTGTTTTTTTCCCATGGCGCCCACAATAGAGGCTCATGTCCCTGGTTCCCTCTGTCTCCTGACTAACCCTGGTGCTTCCCCGTGCGGCTGTCCGTACCTGGCAAGCCCCCTTCTCTTGGGAACTGTGAGTAACTATCTTTTCTGTGGCTGTTGTTTCCTGACCTGGTGACCTCAAGTTTTCTATTAATGCACTTTATTTGAAAGCAATTGCCAAGTGACTTTGGGTGCAAAACTTGCCCCAGATTGAGAATGATTGCATTAACCTAAAATCTGGATGCCTGTTTTTTGTTTTTTTTTTTTTAATTTTCTGGGTGAATTGAGATCAGCAAGATTGGGGAACCCTAACCTTAGACTTCATGCATGAAGAACTGAGCCTGGCATTCAAGGCCTCATACGATCTGACCCACCCCCACCCCCCACCTCCAGCGTGAGTTCCTTCTCCCTTCCCCTCTCCCACAGAACATTTGGCTGCTCTGGGCCTCTGCTCTCAGCCTCTTCTACAACCTGATCCTTGGCCACATGTTGAACCCTCCACCTCCCAAACCTTTGTTCCAAACTCAGACTCAGGCTTTCCTAAGGAGCTCTCAGACTTCTAATCTCAGACGTATTTTTTAAAATAATACATGTTTGTTTATCAAAGGAATTAACTCGAAACTTCTTAGACATATCTGAAACTGCTTAAACACTCCTCCCAGTCCAAAAGCACAATAACCCCTCATGTAAGTATGGGACAGTAATTGCAAATTTACTCTTACAACAAACGTCAAAGGATTCCTCACGGTTTAATTCTCTGTTTCTGTTGGTATTTGATTCCTGTCTCTCTCTCTCTCTTGAATTAGACGGGAGGCTTCCCAAGGTCAAAGACAAAGTCTATTTTTGCTTATCGCAATACCCGCATTACTTTACACAGTACCTGACAGTACACATTTGGTGAATTGACACATAATTGATGACTTAATTAACCAATTCATTAATTAGCTGGTATCTTGTCTTTCCAACTCGATGTCAGTTTCCTGCAGATTATTTGTTTCTATGTTTCCTTCCAGCCTTATGAATAGAGTTACGTTTAAACAGCACATATCGAAACAATAGATGATAACTAATATCTAAGCCACATGAGTGTTATCACTTGTGCAGTCCAGAGACCAGGCGATGGATGCCAAGTACTCGTTTGTTTTATTTTTAAAAATGGGCAGACTCCCTTTGAACCAAAAAAAAAAAAAAATTGCTTTTGAAAATAAATAGGATGTTATTTATGGCAATTGTGTCATCGCTTATCCAGGAAGGACAGATTTCATTAAAACCGAGCACTGGTTCCTAAAACCAAAACCACCCTCGCAACTGATAAATGTCACCGTTTTCAGGAGGCTTCCAAAAATTGGAAAGAATTAGCAGAGAGCGCTCTCTGCCATTTTTATTTCTGTCCCGTATACCGAGATGCCTGCTGCCTAAGGGGAAAGAAACGAGCCGTATCTTCCAGTGTCGATGATGTTTTCCCACCTCAGCATCCTAATTTCTCACTTACAGAGAAAAAAAACCACACCCTCTCTAATGCTATGGTTATTTTTTTTTTTCTTTTGAAGAATTCAGTGCGTGCTCATGAAATGCAACCAGACGTTCCCTGTGAGAATGGCCAGCCCCAGCCGGGCTCCTTGCAGATGCTGCACCACTGGGGGGGGGGGGGGGGGTTTCTGAGGGTCAAGGGCAGGTGTAGGCAACAGATTTATTCCCCGAACCTTCTCACAATGCTTTCCCCCACCGCTTTCCACTGCCCCTATTGGAATGCAATCAAGAGCTCATTGTTTCCCCAGTGAGGGATTTAATCTGCATCTAAAGGGCTCGAATACCTAAAATAAAATACCAAATTGTGAAGGCTGACTACAGACATGATAGAATGAGTCAGACCTCCTCTCTCAAAGAATAACTATGAGGCACCGTGACAGCTCTTAAGTGTCAAGGGGATTTTTTTGACTGGAGTTTGTATAAGAACGGCCAGGGCCGAGGTCCCAAGAAAACTCTCTGTTCTTTCGGAGATGTACAAGCCTTCGAAGTTCCCAGAGA
Source organism: Procyon lotor (assembly GCA_028646535.1). NCBI lineage: Eukaryota > Metazoa > Chordata > Mammalia > Carnivora > Procyonidae > Procyon > Procyon lotor. The sequence continues at coordinate 3,672,376 of CM053619.1, forward strand.
AGATAAATCTGCACTTCCAAATTTATGCTCCCAGGTTGGAAAACAAAAGTGCGCTCGCCGTTTCTCAAAACAGAATGGACATGTTCGAAATGGCTCCCGGAGGCGATGGTTATTCTAAGAGCAGCGCTGTCCAGAGAACGAGGCTCGCCTCGGGTCCATGCGGGACTCTGCTCATGCTCCGCGGCCCCTCTGTCCCCACGTCCACCCCCACCGGTTCTCCCCCTTCTCGCCCCGTGATGCCATCCCATCTCCTTACCTCATGTCCCTGTCTCTCTGCCTTTCTCCCCTTTGCCCCCTCTCTCCTTTTCTGAGCCCTGCTGTGAATGCTTCTTCTGCTTTTCCTCCTTCCTAACTTAGAGCTGCCTGCATCCCTGTTTCCAAAGTGAATCTGCCATAGATCCCCATACAGTTAGATGCCCCGGGAACAGGTGCACAGAGGCACCTCAGAGCCAAAGTCAGAGGAAATCTAAGACCCCTGTCCCTAGAGTCACAATATTCAAGCCTTACTTGTTCAGTGTTAACAATGGCGGCTTAGACCCCTGGGAATGGACCTACCATATTTGGGGAAGTGTTCTGATAAAGGGACTTCCCAGGCTCTAGGAATCCAAGATGCAATTTGGATTCCCCATTGACCCGCTGGTCTCCAGCGAACTCATACACATGCTGCAGTGGGAATTGGTTTCTCCGGAAAATGTGGGAGGCAAACTGCATGCCTGCAAAGAGATTCTCTAGTTGGAGCATCTGGGTGGCTTAGTTGGTTAAGCATCTACCTCTGCTCAGGTCCTAGGATCTCAGGGTCCTGGGATCGTGCCCTGCGTCGGGTGCCCTGCTCAGTGAGAAGTCTGCTTCTACCTCTTCCTCTCTCTCTGCACCTCTGTCCTTCATGTCCCCTGCCCCCATCTCAAATAAATAAAATCCTTTTTAAAAAGAGAGAGATTCTGTAGTATGGAGCAGAAATGGCAGCCCAAGCACCTGGTTTGGTTTAAGAACCAATGAGTTAAATGAAAAAAGAGTGAGCAGAAAGAGCCAGAAGTAGGGGTTCAAGTCCAGGCTTTCCCAGCCAAGAGGAAGTGAGCCGAAGCACCCAGACGCTCCCGCAATGAATGAAGCCCTGTTCTCGCAAGGCGGGGCCACAGTCCTGTCCTGTCCTCATGTCTTTAGGACACAACTCAAGTCCTAGGAGCCCATAGATGTTCTGAAGAGGAGAAGGGTCTCAGCACCTTCGCTTGCCTGTATCAGCATCCTTCCCTGCTGAGCAACCAGCAGCTGGAGAGGCAGGATCTCTCTGGTTAAGGCGCTGATGCCAACAACACAGGGACAAGTGGGAATTAACTAATCCTATAGATTTAAAAAAAAACAAAAAACAAAAACCATGGCTCGGGTCATACCAGCCTCTGTAAGGGATCGTTTCCCTTTCTCTTTGCTTGCCCCTGTTTTCTTTTGTGTACTTCCTTACCCAGACTTATGGGCCAACAGCCATCCTCTGTTTTTCCTGCAGAAAAATGCAACCGAAACCAGAGTCCCTGCAACAGAGCCTGATCAGTTTTTTTCTTATGGAAATAAGAGGGAGAAAAAGATGGCCAGGGATTCTGGTTTGCACGTAATTCGGAATCGTGAAGGTCACAGAATGCAGTGCTGGGTGGGATACATATGCTTGTTCTAAGGGATACATTTTGAGACATTTCAAAGATAGGTCACATAAAAAGATCTGTTTATGAAAATCTCATAAATGAACATATGTATACATGTGTTGTGATGACAGATCCCTTAATAAAACAGCTTTGAGGTATAATTGAAATATGGTAAACTGTCAGTATTTCAAGTGTACAATTGAATAAGTTTTGACATGTGTATACAATGTAAAAGCAACATCGTAATGAAGAGAATGAACATACCCATCACCCGTAAAGTTTTTACTTTGTTGTTGTTGATTTTTTTAGACTTTATTTTTTTTATTTTATTTATTTTTATTTATTTGTCAAAGAATGAGAGAGAGAGATACACAGAACACAAGCAAGGGGAGCGGAGTGGCAGGCAGAGAGAGAAGCAGGTTCCCCGAGGCGGGACTCGATCTCTGGACCCTGGGATCATGACCTGAGCTGAAGGCAGACACTCAACAACTGAGCCACCTAGGCACCCCTTCCCTCAGTTTTACATGCTTTTCTTCCCCCATTCTTTGCCTGGATACACTTAGCTTTTATTTATTTTTTTCCCCAATCACAGATTCTTTTTTTTTTTTTTTAATTTTATTTCATTTTTTCAGTGTTCCAAGATTTATCATTCATGCACCACACCTAGTGCTCCATGCAATACACTTATCTTTTAGATCTTAAATAAAATATAATGTCCTCCTTGGAAGCACCCCTGACTTCACTCCCTCTCTGTTATCTATCCTATCTTAGAGCGTTGTATTCTTCCTCTCTGGATTTGTGCTGCCCAGTAAGTAGCCACTAGCTACAGGTGGGTATTTACATTTAAATTAATTCAATTTAAACAAAATTTAAAATTCAGTCCCTGAGCACATTACCCACCTTTAAAGTGCTCAGTAACCACATGTAGCCCTTGGCCACTCTATTAATAAACAGTGGCGGTAGAGAACATTTCCATCATCCAGGAAGTTTCCAATGAGAGTACTAAATCTAGATCACTTATAATTTCTAATTTTATGTTAATCTGTACAGAATTTTTTAATTGGTCATTTGATGTTTGTCTCCCTCTGGACTGTGTACTTTATGAGTGAAAGAATTGCAAGATATTGGCCGGTGCTTTGGCCCCCAGAAGGAGCTCAATATTTTTTTTTTAATTTTATTTATTTATTTTTTTTCAGTGTTACAAGATTTATTGTTTTGCACTACACCCAGTGGAGCTCAATATTTTTTTAATGAAAGACTGCAGGAGTCAAGAAGACTATGCTGGAGTGAGGAGTGCAGGGCACAGTGTTTGGGCACCGGGAACAGCCTGAAGATCCTGTTCCGTGCTAGATTGTGGCAGGGGAGCTGGGGCTGAGACCTCTTTTACACAGATGCATTATCTTTATGGAAAACCAGTGGCCTGGATTTCAAGGCGAGAGAGGTAGCAATCACCATGAAGTGAAATTAAATGCACATTAAATCTCTTCCCAGATTTATCACACACGGTGAAATACGTGGTCATTCTTGGTGGGGGGGCTGGGCGGGAAGCGAACTCGTAGCAGAGACCCACTCTAGAGTTGGGAAAAATGCTTCATGCCCCATATAACATCCCGTGCACCTCAGCCAATTTTTTAGTAAATGCTTGATCCAGAAAAAAAAAAAGAAAAAGAAAAAACTGCCCCCATTTGCAGACTTGTAATAATCAGAAATAAACAGAGAAGGATGAAACATACAGATGAAACATACCAAACCAAAACCAACAGAGAATGTACATCAGAAGATTTACTTTGCAAAGCAGAACAGTCCAAATAAACATCTATCCACGGAGGTAAAGAATTTTTTATTGGTGTCGGTGCAGCTCAGAGCTCCAAGAAGAAATAGAGGGATGGAGCAAGACATGATAAGACGACAGAAAGAAAGAATGGAAGCTGAGTGAGCTCCAGGGACAATGGGGAAGAAGAAAGAAAAACCTAAAGCCCATTGGAATGAACAAAAGTTAAAAATAATATTGCTGAGAGAGAGAGAGACATGGAGGACAGGCTTAGAAAAAAAAAAGGAGCAAACTATGTGAAAAGGAGCAAAAGCTACAGAGAAAATAAGACACAGCCGGTAAGCATGGGTGTGACAACAGGTGAACCCCCAGGAGGAAACTAAGCAAATGAAGTAGATACAAAATTGGAAGATACAAAATCTTCCAAGAGAAGAAGCATTTCATAAAACAAACGTGGGGTATGTCTTAGGGAAAGAGCCCACTGTGTCCCACAAAAAATTGGCATAGAATGATCAAGTAAAACATACACATTAAATTTGCTGGTATTCAATGATTGCAGACTGTATCCCTACAACATCCAACTCTTGATATCTCCCTGCTGCCCTCCCTTGTTAAAAAATAATAACAATAAAACACAAATTTTAAGAATTTTGAAAAAATTCAAACTGAGTTCAAAATTCTCTTCAACATATGTCTACATCCCCTCAGATAAGAAATGAGATGAAATGTTTTTTATACCAAGACAGATATGTTCAAATATGCAAAAATAAACATCGGCTCCATAAACCCTTCTGGAAAAAAACCCAAACATTCAATAACCGAATAGAGATTTCCAAGAGAGATGAATGGGAAAGATGTGATAAAAAGATAAGAAAGTGTTCATTAAAACCACTTAAACAAAAACTTGGGAAATTACCACCATGGGAGGGGGGGAACCCACAAATATTTAGTAATGTTGAAAAACTAGAAAGCCTAATAAAGTGTTCTACTTGGAGGGTACTTTTTTTTTTAAGATTTTATTTATTTATATGACAGAGAGAGAGATCACAAGCAGGCAGAGAGGCAGGCAGAGAGGGGGGGGGGAAGCAGGCTCCCCGCTGAGCAGAGAGCCCGATGCGGGGTTCGATCCCAGGACCCCAAGATCATGACCTGAGCCAAAGGCAGAGGCTTTAACCCACTGAGCCACCCAGGCGCCCCTGGAGGGTACTCTTTTGTAAGGTGAATTATCAAAATAAAAACATAATTATCGTTGCAATAAATGGTAGTAGGCACTTGATTCAGTACAAGTAAAATGTACCTGCTTGACATTGGAGCAACCGAGTCTCTTTTAATTGACAAAGCAATAAGTGACCAAAGAAATCAATGAAAGCAATGCAAATAGTGTATGGATCATCACTACTGTGAGCCAGCAGATTGTGGACATAGGAAGAGGAGGATTTATGATCGCCTGTATCCATTGTACCACAGGGAGCTTGGTTGCGATAATTATGTTTTTATTTTGATAATTCACCGTACAAAATACAGGTTCTCGGTGTAGATGTGGATGTGGGGAGATGCCTCACAGCAGGATTTCTTGTGTATCAGCATTCCTGGAAGTGACGTGGAAATGTCTTGTGGCGTAGCTCTGTAATTGACAGAAATCAGCAAGAGGTGAGCAGGAGAGAAGCTTAGGAACGTGTTATTTCTTTGATGTCCTCACCATCCATAGAATCTATAGCTGCTGCCCACAGGTGATAAAGAAATAAAGACTTATGTATACAATTTAGTGGCCATATAAACATCCATTGTCCGTCAAATGGGAAATGTCCACAATACAATAAGCACATGTTGCAGAAAAAGGGAGGGGGAGGAAGGAAGTATTTATAATAAGGTGACATCTTCTCAGGCAGGCTTTTCCTGAGAGAGCTCCCCGGAATAAATAGCACCCCTTTTACCCATCACCGGGCTCCTGATTCCTATTAATCTGTTGTTAGCCCAGCACTTATCACCACCGATTACATACGCACCTGTTGCTGTTACTTGTTACTGTGGTTATTATCTGCCTCTCCTCACTAGAAGTTAGTTCCATGAGGATAGGAACCCCATCTTGTTCACTGCTCCAATGCCAGCATCTAAAATTGTACTTGGTATATAGTAAATGCTCAATAAATATTTTTAAATGTACAAATGAAAATGGAAAACGTAATACAAAATGGAATCACAGGAATGAACCCACACATTTCAATAAATGTGTGAATGGATACACGTGAATGAAATTAACTTTCTTTATTTAAAGGGGAAAAAAATCTCAGATTGGGTCAAAAACAGAAACCCAATAAAATATAGTAGTTTTTAAAAAAATACAGGCTCGGAAGTGAAAATGCACATTTGATTCCCAAATCAAGGATCCATCAGTTGTCTAGCTTAGGTAAATTAATCCATCCCCTTTCAATACCACATTTCTCCACTCTTCTCAGAGGAGTATTTTGAGGCTGTAAGCAGATAATCCATGTAAATTATGAGTTTGAAGAGTGCCCAGACCAACGGCCATCAGTTGTAACTGGTCTTGGTTGTAACAAGGTAATATTAGGGGATCGCCCAAAACCAAGTGACTCCTGAAGGACAGCAACAGAAAGGATTGACGTCCCGAGAGTCTAAAAGACGGGGTTCACGTGGGCTGCAGAGCGAGAGAAATATTCTCCAAGAAGTGATATTTAAGCTGAGACCCAAAGGACACATAGGAACTAATCAGGTGAAGAGCCAGGTGGTAAGCGGAAGATAGAAACCCAGTTGTGCATTGGGGGGGTGGGGGGGAAGAACCACATTCTAGGCAGCGGCAACAGGTGTGAGCAGGTCACAAAACAGAGAAACGCGCAGTAACGCAGACACTTGAGTAAACAGGCACTGTAAAAGGAATTTTTGCTCTTCGTTCATTCAGTTCACTTAAGAAATACTTGTCTAAGCGCTTATGTGTCGAGTGCTGTGTCAGATGCAAGGGACAGAGCTTAGATAGGGAGAGCCCTTCGCCTCATGGACCTTAGGGCAGAGGGGCAAGATTCATTCGAAAAATGAATCGTGAATACCCTGGTTTTACCATTAAAAAAAAAAATTACAGAGCACTGCAGAAGCATAGAACTCCTAATTTAATTGGGGGTCAACACTTCCCTAGGAAAAGTATATTTCGGAAGATAACTTGAGGTAACTTGAAAGAAAATTAATAGCTCTTAGGGTGTGCAAGTTGGGATGGTCAAGGCATGTGTGAAGGTTCTGAAGTAAAAGAACAGGTTGCATTTGAGTGTCCAAAAGGAGTCGAGAATGTCTGGCACAGAGAAAACGGGGGGTGGGGGAGGAGAGGGATGGGAAGGGAAAGGGAAAACTGAAGAAGTACAGAGGGCATGGTAACCCATGGTAAGGATTTTGTATTTCCCAAGTCCATCGGGAATCACGGAAAGGGGGTTGATCAATGCATGTTATATATTTTATTTTATTTTTAAAGATTTTATTTATTTGACAGAGAGAGAGATCACAAGCAGGCAGAGAGGCAGGCAGAGAGATTGGGGGAAGCAGGCTCCCCACTGAGCAGAGAGCCCGATGCAGGGCTCGATCCCAGGACCCTGAGATCACGACCTCCTAGAACCGACGCAGAGGCTCAACCCACTGAGCCACCCAGGCGCCCCTGCTATGTATTTTAAAAGATAATTCTTGTTATTGTGTGGAATCTTGTTTGGAGCAGCCAAAAATGAGAGTCGAGGAGACCAAGCATACTTGTCAGTACAGGCGAGTTGTCGTACATTAATGAACAAGCCCAAATCTCAGTGGCTTAGCAAACAAATATGCTTTGCACTGCACATCTTCTATGGACTCCCCCAGCCTTCAGCTCAACATCACTCTGGCTCAGGAATGCAGACTGACAAAATTCCCACCCTGGGGGATTACTTGCCATTGCAGGCAGAAGGAAGCCGGGCAACTCATTCACCCGCTCTTCCCGCAGCAGAACATACTGTGTCATTTCGGCTGACATTTAATTGGCCAGAGTGCATACATACTTATCTCCAAAGGGCTAAGAGGGACAATCCTACCGTTTGCCCGGATGAAGTAGAATAAGATCGTTGTTGACATCTTACAGACGATCGCAACAATTAAGAAGATCAACAGTATTCTAGGTAGCACGTGACACATGAAAAGTTCAGGAGAGATTTTAAAATGAGAAATACTGGGGTGCCTGGGTGGCTCAGTCGGTTAAGCCTCCCACTCTTGGTTTGGACTCAGGTCATGATCTTGGGGTCCTGGGATCAATCCCTGAGATGGGCTCTATGCTCAGCAAAGAGTCTCCTTGTCCCTCTCCCTCCCCCCCTTCACATTCTCTCCCTCTCTCTCTCTCTCTCTCTCTCTCAAATAAATAAGCTCTTAAAAATAAAATTAGAATTACTAAAATTTATCAATCCGTTCAATGTGGGGGTTGATGGAGAGGGATCATTCCGCTGTAAAAGATAGGGCAGCTGGATAGGTGCTCGTGTCATATTTCAAGTTAGTGACCACGGAAGGCATCTGTTGGTGTGGGAGGAAACATCCAGAGATGTCGTTAATGTCAACTGATGCTTGGAGCCAATGGAACAGAGCAGATTTTCAGAATAAGGTTAGCAACTTATCCTACTCTGGGATTTTCTCCATGTTAGCACTGTTGTATGTAATGGGAACATCTTCAGACCTGGACAAACTGAGAGCCGGTCAGTCAGGTAGGACACAGATGGAAAGTGCCCATCGCTGTGAGATTGGAAAAGAGCTAAAATCAGAGTCCATGGTGTTTATGCCTCCAATCCAAGAACCAACGAGAAGTGGAGAGTTCATCCAGACACAGGAAGCTGACACATCAGGAACTGGTCTGGACCTGTCCGTGGTGTAGTGACCAGAGGGAGGAGAGAACGTGGCAACTTGTCACCTAGCAGAGAAGAGATGGGGCAGATCAGGTTTCTAGACCCATACTTCTCTCCACATCCCCTCCGGCTACTGGATTGAAGAATTCAAAAGGAGTCCATTGAACACACAAGAGCAATCAAAAGTGACCCTCCCTAATTGTACAAATGTAAGGTATAGATAACATTCTGTCATTCAAAGATAGAGACGAAGTAGCCAGTTTGAGGCCTATCAAGGATTTCTAAACACAAAGATGTACCAAACCCCCCCAAAAAAACAGAAAAAAATTTAGTAAACATCAGATTTTTTTTCTCAATAGCATTCAAGAAAACCCTGATTATGTAAATAGATGAAGAATAAAGAACCTAGAATTTCAAAGATTTATTTATTTTGAGAGAGAGAGAGCGCATGTGCTTTGTGGGAGTGCCTATGTGCGCAGGTGGGGAGGGGGAGAGGGAAGGAGAGAATCTCAAGCAGACTCCCCACTAAGTGCAGAGCCCAGCGTGGGGCTCAGTCTCACATCCCTGAGATCATGACCTGAGCTGAAACCAAGATTCAGACGCCCAACCAACTGAGCCACCCAGGTGCCCCAAAAACCTGGAATTTCAATAGCAAGTTTTTAAAATTTTATTAGGAGCTCTGTTGATTGATAGAGGCTAGTTAGTGAAACGTGCAAGATAAAAAAAAGCCTCCATATTTAAGTGACTAAATATAATTGAATTTTGTTGTTTGATCATGGAACAGAGTCACGCACACACTTCCAAGCAGTGACTCAAGGACCCAGGCCTTTTCCATCATGTGGTTACAAGGAAAGGAGTTATCCTTTTTCCGTCCAAATAATCTGTAATTAGAATACAATACCAATGAAATCTGCTATCACTTTTGGAACTTGACAAAGTAACTCTGATGCTCATTTCAAAGAAATACAATTTTGAAAATATTATCTGAAAAAACAAAAACAACATCAATGGCTGGGTACTTGACCTCTAGAAATTAAAATAACACTGCAATTATTTTTTCACCTTATTTTATTTTTGTAAACTTTTTATTTTGAAATAATTATAAATTCACCAGAAGTTCAAAGAGTACAGGGAGGTCCCATGAACCTTTCACCCAGTTTTTCCCGATGCCAAAGCCAGGGATTTGACATTGTACAATGGGTGTGTACATAGACCTGTGTCATTACTACATGTATAGGTTTGTGTAACCACCACAGCAATCAAGACACAAAACATTTCATCATCACAAAGATCCCCTTGTGCTCCTCCTTTACAACTGCACTCACCCTCTCTCTCTCCCTCATCTCTAATACCTGGCAACCACTAATCGTTTCCATCTCAATAATTTTGTCCTTGTGAAAATGTTAAAGAAATTGAATTTTATACATTGTGTGACCTTTGGAAACTGGCATTTTTCACTCAGCATAGTGCCTTGAAACCCATCCAAGTTGCTGCATATTATAACAGTTGGTTACTTTTTCTTGCTGAGTAGTATTCCATGGTATGGATATATCAGAGTTTATTTAACTATGCACCCACTGGAGGAAATTTGGTTATTTCCAGACATCAGTAATTACAAATAAAGCAGCTCTGAGCAATCATGTACAGGTTGTTGGCTGGCGCGTGTGTGTATACATAGGTTTTCATTTCTCTGGCCAAATGCCAAAGACGCAATTATTGGGTACTACAGTAGTTGCATGTTTACATTTTTAAGAAACTGACAAACTATTTTCCAGAATGGCTGTACCATTTGAAATTCCCACCAGCGATGTATGAGAGATCTAGTTTCCTTGCATCCTCTCCAGCATTTGGTATTGTCACTATTTTTTATTTTAGCTATTGTATTTGGCATATAGTGATATCTCATCTTGGTCTTACTGTGCAATCCCCTAATGGCTAATGATGTTGGAAATACTTTTGTGGGCTTATTTTCCAACTGTATTTTTACTTTGCAAATTATTTTTTATGTCTTTGTTCATTTTCCAATCGGATTGTTCTTTGTTTTTTTCTTTTTACTGTTGAGTTTTAAGAGTTCTTTATATATCTAGATGCTAATCCTTTGATGGATATATGGTTTGCTCCCGGTCCACAGCTTGTATTTTTATCCTCCAAAAATGGTTTTGCAGAGTAAAAGTTTTTCTTTCTGATGAATTCAAATTTATCTATTTTTCTTTTTTATGGGTTGTGCTTTTTGTGTCATTCTAAGAACCCTTCACTAAGTGCTAAGTCTTGTTTTTATAGGTAAAGTGCAAGCTTAATTATTTTCTTGAGACTTTTCGTCTTTTCTAAAATATGCATCCAAGTGCTGTAAGTTTTTCTCTTAGAACTGCTTTCTCTGCATCTCACAAATTTTGATATGATGTACTTTCATTTTCATTTAGCTCAGTGTAACGTTTTATTTTTCCCTGAGACTTCTTTGACCCATGGGTTACTTGGAAGAGTGTGTTCATTCGACTCCAAGAGTTTGGAGATTTTCCTGTTATCTTTCTGTTATTGATCTCTGATCCAAGTCCACTATAGTTGGAGAGCAGATTCTGCATAATTTCAGTTCTTTTAAATTTGCATTATTGCCCAGGGTCTAGTCTATCTTGGTGTATGTTCTGTGGGCACTTGCAAAGAATGTGTATTCCACTGTTGTTGGGTAGAATGTTCCAAAAATCTCAGCTCGATCCTGCTAGCTGATGGTGTAAAGCTCTTCTATATCCTTGTTAATATTATGTCTAATTGTTCTGTCAGTTTTGAGGGAGAAAGGCGTTAAAGTTTCCTACTGTACTTGTGGATTCATTTCTTTCTCTTTTCATTTCTCTCTTTTTGTTTCCCATATTTTCCATTCCTGGTGTTTGGTGCCTACATACATATTTAGGGTCCCACGATTTTCTTGGTGGGTTGGCCTTTCCATCATTACATAATTTACTCTGTGCCTGGCAATTTTGTCGTTGTTGTTCTGAAGTCTACTTTATCTGCTATTAACAGTGCTGCTCCTGCTTTCTTTGGATCCATGTTGCATGCTAAATCTTTTCCCATCCTTTTACTTTCAACCTGGACACATCACAACAGATTTGAAGTGAGTTTCTTAGACACACCATAGAGTTGGGTCTTTTCTTGTTCTTGTTCTTGTTCTGCTTGTTTCTTTTTGTTTTAATCTACACTGTCCTTAATTGTGTATTTAGATCATTTATATTTAACATAATTTTAGCTATTAATATGTTAAGGTTTGAGTCTGCTGTTTCATTTTTATGTTTTCTGTGTATCTATCGTTCTTCATTTTTCTGTTTTTTTCTCTCTGCCTCCCTGTGAAGCACTTGAATAATTTTTTAGAATTACATTTTGATTTGTCTATAGTATTTTTAAATGTATATTTTTATACAGTTTTTATAATGGTTTCTTTAGGTGTTACATTACATATGCATAGAGTACACAGCTTAATGCATCACCCTTCACCAATTCAAGCAAAGTGTAGAAACTTGACCTCTCTTTACATCCCTTTACTCTCCCCTATTTATAATATAATTATCTTGAGCATCTCCTATACATACAAGGAAACCCACACTAGGCAGTGGTTCAGCTTTGGGCTTCAACTGTCTACTATAATTTAGAAAACCTAAGAGAAGAAGTAAAATGTACTGTTTTCACCTGTAATTTTTTTTCTTCTGTATTCTTTCTTTCAGACGTTCTCAGCATCCTTTCATTTTTTTTCCTTTCTGTTTAGACATCCTCCTTGAGCTATTAATTTAGGATAAATCTGCTGGCGACAAATTCTCTTAGTTCTCCTTTATCTATAATGTCTCAATTTTCTCTTTATGCCTGAAGGATATTTTCTCTGGATATAGACAGGTTTCTTCTCTTTTCTTTCAGCACTCGAGGAATAGTGTGCCTCGTCCTTTTAACCTCTCTGGTTTCTGATGTGAAATCGACTGTCATCCAAATTGCTTTTCCACTATAGCTAATGTGTCATTTCTCTGGCTGCATTTAAGACTTTTTCTTTGTCTTTAGTTTTTATAAGTTTGATTAATATGTCTTACAGTGGGTTTCTTGTATCTACCGATTCATTCTCATTCTCTCTCTCTCTCTCTCTCTCGCCAGTTTGGGAAATTTTTAGCCATTATCACTTCAAATCCTTTTTCAGCCTCACCCCCTTTCTCCATTTCTTCTGAGGCTTACATCTGTTGTTCTAAATTCCACATGTCTCAGAGGCTGTATTTTTTGATTTTTGTGAGTCTGTTTTCTCTCTGTCGTTCAGACAGGATAACTTCTATCATTCTATCTTCAAGTTCTCTGACTCTTTCTTCTCTCCTTCCATTTCTGCTATTGAGTCCATCTGTTCAGTTTTCCATTTTGGCTATTGTTTATTTTAGTCATAAAATTTCCATGTGGTTCTTTTTTATATCTCGTATTTCTTTGCCATAGTGTCCTTTTTGTTGAAGCTTTCTGTATTCTTGGTATGCTGAGTAATTTTTTATTGAAACCAGACATTTGGAATATCATGCTATAAAATTAAATCCTTCTCTGATACCACTCTGGTGAGTGAAGGGGGGACACCACCTCATTTCTGCCGAGTGAGTGAACTTGTAAGGCCCAGAACTTCTCTACTAGGTTTCCATTGACATATGAAGTTGGAGGGAAAGTTTCCTTGTTGCTTCTGGTTGGGGGTGGTTAGAGTTGAGGTTCCCATTAGGTGTTCTGTTTTTTGAAGAGAACATTTATTTAGGATAATAAACAAATCACAACAAATGCCATGTTTTGCTTTGTTTTTTTTAAGAGAGAGAGTGTGTGTATGTTTGTGTGTGCACACAAGCCAGGCAGGGGGGTGGGCAGAAGGAGAGGGAGAGAGAATCTTAAGCAGGCTTCCTGCCCATCATGGAGCCTAGCAAAGAGCTCCATCTCACAACCCTGAGATCATTACCTGAACAAAAATAAAGGGTCAGAAGGCTTAACCAGCTGAGCCACCTAGGCACCCCACAATAGGTTTCCTTTAACTATATCTCAGCAAGAGTAGGGTAGAATGCCATTCTACCTGGCATTAGACCTACCTGGCACTGCTTCCCATGAGGCCCCCACTGACATCATGGTGGGAAGAGCAGTGTCCTGTCACCACTGAGTGGGGACAAACATTCAGACTCTCCCCTAGGCCTCTTCTGACACCATCTGGAAGGGTTATTTAGGGTATCTCGTTATAAGTCAGCAATGAGGGAAGCCTGGCCTCCCCACTTGGTCTTTGCCGGAGGGTGGGGGGGATAACCACTGCTTTTTCTGTGGTGCGTGGGCTGGAGTGAGCCATTATGGCCTGAAAGGTTCCTATCTTTCAGGATTACACCTTTCCTGATTCTTGGTTAGAGAGAAGAGGCTTTTATTGTGGTCTTTTTTGGCCAGTGCCTGTTGGTGTTTCTGAGTACAAGTCTTTTCAGACCTAGTCTGGGGTACATGAGAAAAAAAGAAAACCCAGATGACTCAGCACCATGTTGTTCCTTGAATCTTGAGGCACCTGGCCCATGCATCTTCTCACCACCTTTGAGAGTCTTCTTATGTTTCTTTTTGTGTAGAATATCCAGGATTTTTAGTTGTACTTAGAAGGAGAAATAGAAAAATGTATGTCTGCTCGATCTTTCTGGAAGTGGATGTCCATGCTGTAATAATTTAAAAGAGTAAAATGTGAAAGTGTTCAGTATTGTAACAGGAATGGACAGAACAGTGAAATAGACAAAAACCGCTTTGGAAAATCAGTAAGAATTCTCAACACATGTTGAGAGATTCCTGGCGAACCAGAGAAGGCAGAATTAGATCTCTGTACATAGAATACTCCAAAATAAATTCCAGATAGATTAATTGTATAATTCATTAGTTTTAAATGTGAAAATATAGGACAGGATATAAGTCCATTGTATAATCAGGATAGGAATAAATTTGTAACATTCTCACAAAAAATGATAGCTGTCTTTAACATATGAATAATTCTTATAAATCATTAAGAGAAATATGAGTACTATAAGTAAAAAATAATTAGAGAAAGGCCCAAAGAGATCATTTGCATAGCAAATAAAAGTAATAGTAAAAAGTGATAAATTACTAAAGATCCTAACAATGAAGAATTGGTTAAATAAATATTGGTAAATCCAGAGAATAGAATACCATGGTGTTGTACAGGTGTATTTAATGCCAATGGGAAAATGCTCATAATTCATCCTTAAATACAAAACAAAAGGCAGATTACCAAGCAGTTTAGACACCAATGCTATTTTAATAGGTTAAAACATTCAGAGAAATAGCATATTAGAAAAAAAAAGCACTAAGTATCATTACTTGAAAATTAGATATTGGAACTGTGTTTATTTTTATTTTTCACCTTCGTATTTTCCCATTTTCCCAAAATACATTTTTAAAAAGCACACTTTTCTATTGAAAATCAAATGGTAGTGATATGGGAGGGGACCTCTGGGTCTTGGAGATGATTTTGACTGCTTAATGATATCATCTGAGACACAGGCCCTTTGTAGGTTTTCATTCTGCCAGCCTTAGCTTGTTGGTTTTCATTTTCGTGCTCGTTGCTTCCTTGTTACAAGATGACTAACACAGCTCCGGGCATCACACCAACCCTCCAGGTGGATAGAGGGAGGAAGCGACCCAATCTCTTGCATCATCACCTCCATCTCACCAGTACTATTTTCCAGAAACCCCCTTCCACTGACTTGCTTACATCTCGCCTGGCCAACCAAGGGGAAGCCGAGGCATAGCAGGCAGTATTCCAGACTTCAGCACAGATGACGGCACGAAAGAAGGGGCTATGTGGATGCCAAGCGAGCTCACTGCGATTCTGACATAGTATTTTTATGTAGAAAATTAAAAGCATATTTTGTAGAGTGTAATCAATTGAGTGTCCTGACAGCCAAAATATGCAAGAAGTATGTTTTGCGGTGCCTGTAAAAAGCGTTTGTGACATCTGACCATTAAAAGGAGTTAGGAGATGTACTTACAAACTATTCGGGCTCTGAGCCCTGCGTTGCAGGGGTGAGCCCTTATAAATTCCATGTCTCTGCACTGAGAAGAGAAGGTTAAAGGCGGGTGCACGTTTCTCTACCCTAAACTCTCGTACAGGCACTTTGTCCTATGCGGCAGGCGAGAGTGCTTTCGAGCTGTGTTTGCTTACATGAAATCTGAGTCAGCCTCCCCGCGACTGCAAAAAAAAAAAAAAAAAAAAGAAAAATCATCAAAATGCAGGACTGGTCGTACAACTAACTGAAGGCAGCAAGCTGTCGGTCAGAGAGCACAGGCTGGCGGTGGGGAGATCCGCAGGTTCCACCACAGTCGGCTGCTAAGCAGCTGTGTGTCCTTGGACCCCCCAGTCAACATCGACCAACTTGGGTTTCCCAATCTGTAAGATCGGGGGAGGGGGGGTGCAGATAAGACCTCTCTCGCACTCGGAGCACAAGATGACTGCACCCTATTATAACTGATACCTTCTGCAAATTAAGAACCGCAGAGGTAATGAATCACATTAAGCCGCTCGCCATGAGCAGACAGAAGGGAACACAGAGAGAACTGGAGGGAGACAGATGTTGGGGAGGCTTTGGCTCCCTGTCCGCTGCCATCATTCACGGTAGACGGTACAATCCGCAGGGGAAATGCAGCGGATATCACCCCGAGAAGCCAGTGAAACTCCAGCACCTGACTTTTGTACCATTGGAGAAACGGCTCAGGGATGGGACTGACCCCGCGCTCCAACTCAGGGCTTGGAGTCCTCGCTGATCTCGTTTCACAAACTCCAGGGTGAAATGAATCACGGTGCTCGGGAAGCGGTCACTGGCAGTTACCGAAAGCTTTCCGTCCAGGGATCAGAGGCCGTGCAAGGCACCCTACATCGGTACCGTCGGATTGGATCAACAGCCTTCAGGTTCAGATGTTGGCGAAGGCTCCCAGCATGGCTGAGATGAATCACTTACTGCTACGTGACGTTCAGCGAGTTACTTAACCTCTCTGTGCCTCCATTTCCAGTCTGTGATATGGGGGACGGTAATTGCACCTGTTCCTGAGAACTGGGTGAAATTGAAAAAATTGAGTCCAGTGCCTGGTGTCTAGATAGTTATGAGTAACTCAATGAATTTGCCACTAAACTTATAAGCTGTTATGTATTAGTACCTAGTGGTGGATTTCTTAGTTTGGGGAATAGAGTTTCTTTATTGCAGAAAAGGTGAAAGTAGGGGGTTTACCGTAAACCTTGGGGAAACTTCTGGGCGCCTGGGTGGCTCTGTCGTTTAAGCGTCTGCCTTCGGCTCAGTTCATGATCCCAGGGTCCTGGGATCGAGTCCCCCATCAGGCATCCTGCTCTACCGGGAGCCTACTTCTCCCTCTCCCCCTGCCTGCTGCTCCCCCTGGTTGTGCGCCGGTGCTCTCTCTCTGTCAGATAAATCTTAAAAAAAAAAAAAGAAGAAGAGGAAGAAGAAGAAATAAACTCGGGGAAACTTTTAGTGCTACACTTTCCAAAGGATATGTGTGGCTTTGCAAACAGTTGTCGCCCTCGTGTAGCTCAAACCCCTCTACTACTGGGGAGAAGGCATAGAATGAGATGTTAGGTCTCAGGGAGAGACAGGACTAGAAGTGTGTGTTTGGATTTGGCTCGGACTGTGTCTTTCAGCAGAAGCTGACAGTGTAACTGGAGGTGGTCATGGAAACCACTGGAAAGTTTTCAACTATCATGCCCTCCTAGTTCTCTCCTTGGAAGCCTCTCCTGGACCTTTAAGAGGTGGTCCACTCGTAGTCTCTCCATATGGAGTGTTGTCAGAATAGATTTTCAAATCCGTGGGGGGAAAAAGCTGGGTTGTTCATCACATAGTGTTGAGACAGCTGGCTAACCATTTGGAAAAACAAAGTGAGAACCCTATCTCGAACCAAAATAAACCGCAAATGGGTTAAATATTTTTTAAAAACACAGAGACGTATAAGCACCAGGAAAAAATACAGGTGAGTGGCCGCAGAACTCGATTTGGGGAAAAGGCTTTATGACTCTAATACTTAGAGCAGAAATTCTTTTTTTTTTTTTTTTTTTTTTAAAGATTTTATTTATTTGACAGAGAGAAACACAGCGAGAGAGGGAACACAAGCAGAGGGAATGGTAGCCAGAGAAGCAGGCTTCCTGCCGAGCAAGGAACCCGATGCGGGGCTCGATCCCAGGACCCTGGGATCATGACCTGAGCTGAAGGCAGACGCTTAACGACTGAGCCACCCAGGCGCCCCTAGAGCAGAAATTCTAATAGGAAACATGATTGGTGAATTTTAAATGTCCTTTTATTAAAAAAAAAAAATACCATAGACAAAGAGAGCAGTAACTTAAGAGAAAAAGCTCATCAGGTGAAAGAAAGGGTGACTATCCTCCAGAGAGAAAGAGCTTTTCTAAATGAATTAGGAAAAAGATGACCTGGCCCCGCCTTCTCCCCCACACTTACTGTGATAATGGCCATACACAGGACCTTGTAAAAAGAAGGAAGACATATGGCGAATAGAATGAAGAAAATGCAGACTCGCGTGTAAGCGGCTACTTGTGACCTATCAAGTTGTCAAAGATGAAAAGAGCAGCCACACTCCATGTTAGAGGAAGCATTGGTGGGGCCGTGGGCAGTGGCAGATTGCAAATATGCAAAAACTTTTTGGAGAGCTCGCGGGCCACATGGGTATTCTTTTTTTTTTTTTTTTTTTTAGTGAAAAGTCTTTGAGATCCTCCGATATTATCCTTGGATAATTATCACTGATGTGCCTGGAGATTTAGACCCAGGGTATCCACTCAGCAGATTTGGGAATCTCAATATAGAAAGTTAAGGAGACATCTGTCATCGGAAGCTGGTGAATAATTAAGACTAAGTTCCCACAGGGGGACAGTCCGGAATTGTTTCTTCGAAAAAGGAATGTGCTGATGCAGAATGACATTGCCATTAAAAGAGTCATAAAGCAGGAGTAGAGTGTAGGTCATGCTTATATCAAAATTCTACACCTCACTGTGTTTAGCTTGTGAACACACGTACTTGGAAGAATATTAATGAGAGGTGAAAAACGAGGATTCCGCCCCAACCCACCCCAGGCTAGTACTCCTCAGAAGTGTCACAGTCGTGAGAAGTTAGGAATGGCTGGGGAAAATTCTGGGGAGATGTGAAAATTAAATGCAGTCTACCCTGGATTGAATCCAGAAAGAATTGGAACAGAAAGACGACATTAATAGAAAACGGATAAAATCCAGATAAGGTCTGGAGTTTAGTTAAGAACATATCAGTATCAGTTTCTTGGTTTGGACAAAGGTACCTCACTCACTATTATAAGGTGTGAACAATGAGGGAAACTGGGTGAGGGGCATATGGGAGTGCTCCATATGATCTTTGTAACTTTTATGAAAATCCAGAATTATCCCCAAATCAAAAGTATATTAAAAATATCGAGGGGCGCCTGGGTGGCTCGGTCGTTAAGCGGCTGCCTTCGGCCCAGGTCAGATCCCAGGGTCCTGGGATCGAGCCCCGCATCAGGCTCCCTGCTCAGCAGGAAGCCTGCTTCTCCCGCTACCATTCCCTCTACTTGTGTCCCCTCTCTCGCTGTGTTTCTCTCTGTTAAATA
>CM053619.1:3691756-3716666 GCA_028646535.1 Procyon lotor
GGGAGATAAGGACACACAGCAAGACCACGTGAAGACCCAGGGAGATGGCCGTCTTCCAGTCAACGAGTGAGGCCTTGGAAGAAACCAACTCTGGGGGACCTTGATCTCAGACTTCCAGCCCCCAGAAGTGTCAGAAAATAAATGTCTGTTGTTTAAGCCACTCAGTCTGTGGTACTTGGTTCTGCAACCCAAGCAGACTCATACTAAGGACAATGTAGTGTTTTAAGCAGCAGGTTAGATTTATCTTCCTGGAGCATCATTCTGGCGGATGGACAAGAGTAGGGCATGATCACAGCTGCTCAGCACAAACGTGAAGGTCATCTGCTAAATAGATGATAATTCAAATAATGTGCCCACAGGTTGCTTAATACATGCTTTGCAAGGGCACCCCCATTGGGGAGCCTTATGACAGAGTGCAGGTAAAGAGATTGGAAAGAAGCAAATAGATCCAAGAGAGATTTAGAAAACACCCAGTGGTTTTTTGAAGATTGGTTGACTGCTCCTAATGAGAGAGGGGAAGAAGGCAAGGATCAGGTTACCTGTGTTGGCTTCGAGTTTGAGGAACCATGTGGAGGCGACCAAGTGGAGATTTTCAATAAGGAATCAGAGATATGAAGACATAGATTTTTAGATGCAACATGACTTAAAGCCCACTATTTTAAACTACACGGGTTAACAAGAATGCAAAGAATAATGTACAACATAGGACAACAGCATAAGAGAAATAAAAATAAATGTTATGTTTATAATTCCAACCTCAAAGTCAGAGCCTCATTACGCAGAGGTAGCATCAAAATAAGAAAAAAATGGTGCTACCCATTCCCTTCTCTCTTCTGCCCACCCACTGTGCCAGGCACCGCAGTCTTCTCGTGTCCAGTTTCCAGAATCTTGGGAGTGCCCTGAATACAGAGATAGGGAGTGCATAGATTTCCTTATTCATCCAGCAAATATTAGTACCCACGCTATGTCATATACGGTGCTAAGCTTCTGTGGGCCAATAAAAACCATCATGTTCTCCCCGTGCTCAGAACAATCCAGATGCTTGGTCTGTTGCAGGCCCCCTAGGGGGCAGCATGGAAGAGTAAGGCCAAGTTCTTGCCAAATGCATTGCTGAAGTTGCTTCAAGAATACATGTAGAGGGGCGCCTGGGTGGCTCAGTGGGTTAAAGCCTCTGCCTTCGGCTCAGGTCATGATCTCAGGGTCCTGGGATCCAGCCCCGCCTCGGGCTCTCTGCTCAGCAGGGAGCCTGTTTCCCCCTCTCTCCCTGCCTGCCTCTCTGCCTACTTGTGATCTCTCTCTCTGTCAAATAAATAAGTAAAATCTTAAAAAAAAAAAAAAAAAAGAATACATGTAGATTTGAAGAGGACAAAAGCAAAGCCACTGTCCCTCCCCCTGTATTGTCACACATAATCAAGGGTTGACCGTAATGTCGCTGAGGGTGGGACTGTGTATTTGGCATGCCGTGTGCTAAAGTTCAAGTTAGGTCTAGTTATTACACATTCCCCAAATAATTTTTTTTTTAATTCATGAATATGCCTGAATGCTTTTGTTTAGTTAGAAGGGAAGACGGATTTAGGAATTAGCTTTGCAACAGGACAAGCTGAGACAGAAGAGGCTCCTCGGAAGCCACTGTTGACTGCCTACATTGTGCACACCTGGGAGGAACCCCTTTGGGACCACGTGAAAGTAACTGATGAACAGGAGAGAAGGATTTACTCTTGCTTGAGCTCAAAGTATTATCATTCGGCCACAGACACAAATGTAACCCTATTCCAGCCCCAGGCTGGTGGAGCCCGGCAACATTTGGGCAACGTGAGATAAGTAAACATATATTCAAATCCTTCTGGGAACCTGGGATAAGATTGTCTTGCTTTTTTAAAACGAATACTTATATCATGAAATAATCATTTATGTTGATATTTGACTTACATGGGGGTTTGTTCAGCTTAGTAACTCCATCAAGAGCAAAAAATTCATATGTAGGAGATTACGGGAAAGCAGAAAGCTTTGGTGTTTTGGAAGAAGGGAAGGGAAATAAGTCGCTCTGGCCAAGAAGTCAACAATCCTTAAGCGAGTTGTAAAATCCAGTCTGGGAAGCAACGTGGAAATCCATCGTCAGCCAGCCATGTCCATGTGAAGGGATCGTGACACCGAAGGAAGAAGACTCTAATGGGAGAAGACCTTTGAAGTGATGTCTCCCACTTCTGGTCACATTTGATACTGAAA
Organism: Procyon lotor; assembly: GCA_028646535.1. NCBI lineage: Eukaryota > Metazoa > Chordata > Mammalia > Carnivora > Procyonidae > Procyon > Procyon lotor. The sequence goes on from CM053619.1 coordinate 3,693,983, forward strand.
CATTCCAAGGGGTCACTCCATATCCTTTTCTTGTTTCGTTCTTCTTCAACACAGTTTCAGCCCAAATGAGAAATCAGCCACGGCTAGCAAATCTTTGGTTTAGAGATGTCAGAGATGTAACGAAACTCTCTACATAGTCTATAGGGAGAAGAAATTCACAAGTGGAAATCAGAATTCCAGGAAACATACCCTACCTCGATAGACATGTCCCTATCTGTTGTTCACCTGCCTTTGCTCTCTTGTCGTGCTCCAACAGAGCCAAGCTGCCCCAAAGCAGACAGAGGGCTTTACTGGATGTGTATCTGGTTCCTACAAACCTGTTATGGGGAGGGCAAAGCTGACTGTGAAAAGCCCATTAACAGTAGACTGGTTCCTCCTTGGCCATCCTTTGAGCAATGCTTCTCAGCTGCAGCGGGCATACAGATAGTCTAGGGGGTGTCAGTAGAATACGGATTCCGATTCAGAAGGTCTGAAGTGGGTCCTGCCATTTTATACTTCCAGATGGCACCCTCACACTTTAGCAAGTTGACTTATCCTATAATATCCCCCAGATGGAGAAAAATGACATTGCCTTTTCCACCTAGCACTGCAGGAGAAAACCATCCGTCAGCCACAGACATGTTCGGCATGGGTTCAGTTCTAGGCTGCCCGCCCCTGATGAATGAGGCTTCCTGATGATTACCAACTTAAAGTAAAGAGAGATCTATGTGAATAAATTCAGTATTTCTTAACATGGTGCTTTATAGTGGTGACATAACAAGGATGACAAGAGTTGACGTAGATCTTTCATGGACGGTTCGCCAGCAACTGGGGGACATTGCTGCTGAACCGTCCATGCTAAACATCTCATTTCAAATCTGCTTAGTTGAAAAGCCTGGGCATTGTATCACATTATTTCATGAAAGAGAAAACCAGCCCTGGAATTCAGAACACTCGATATCCTAGCTCTGTCATTCATCTGCTGTGTGACTTTGAGTAATGCCCTCCACCCCTCTGAAGCTCAGGTGTGAGATGAATAGGATTGACTAAATGTCTGCCAGGGTCCTTTCAGCTCTAAGGTTCCATCCGCAACATAACATACTGAAACAGCATTTAAGTTCTGGTCAACGATTAGGAAGGTGCCGGGTGTGGGGGTCGTCATTAGTATAATACCCTTGGTCTCACACCGGTGACAACAGGACTGTGAGTGTAGTGGTTGGAGCACTGGCTTTGAAGTCAGACAGATCTGGGCTCCAGTCCTGCCTCCCCGTGGTGCCAGACTCGTGGTATTTCAGAGACAACTGAATTTCTCTTGAGTTTTCAGTTAGGTCATCTGTAAACCATCCAATGAGACAGCCTCATTGGACTATTCTGAGGGGCGTGACGATGGCTAAGGTTTGCCCAAGACTGAGGAGTCTTCTGGGAGGTGGAACTTTTAGTGCTAAAACCAAGACTGTCCCAGCCACAGGGTCATTGGCCATTCTCAACTCCCAAGTGCCAACTGTGAGAAACCTATAAAACACACAGTGAATGGCCAATGAGTATTAGCCACCATTATCAATAGTATAGAAATCTAGGGAGTTTGGGGTGACTTTGTGTTCATTCAGAGCCATAATCCAGAATTGTCTTTTTTGAGTCTTGACCCTTATAGGGCTCTCTTTCCTAAAAAAAGAGAGAGGACTTGAAATAAAGTCCCTGCTCTGTCATTCACTTGCTGCGTGACTTTGAGTGACACCCTCTGCCCTTGTGAGGCTCAGATGTGAAGTGAAGAGTCACCGGGTAACTGTGACATACAACACAACACAAAATGGCTGCCATTCTGCCAAGTCAAGCTTTGAGTCAAAGGGCAACATGGCTTCTTGGTGATGAGACACTCATAAGCCTGGTTTGGAGACTCTGACATGGTTGCAGGCACACAAAGGCAGGGCTCAGCACTGTCACCGGACACAGCACCAGTTAGGAATGTGAGCAGCTGTCTTTCTAGAACTGGTGTCATACACTCCAGCAATGCCAACATCCTCTTCTTCTGCCACAACACTCCAGAGCTCATCTTTGTCAGACACAGATATGTCTCCCAGGGTCAGCACAAAGCATGTCTCCCCATTGTCTTGGGAACTTTGGACTCATCCTGCTGGAAAGGCTGGCACGTCCTGCATAGACAAATAGAACTTGGTAACCAAATTCTTTTCTTATAGCCACTTCTACCCTTCAACTCGTTCTGCTCTTGGAGGTTTTCTCCTTTTCCCTTCCTTCCCACTCTCTGCCCACCTGACTGCCCACTCCTATGGGCCTCGGGTTCCAGTCAACCAGCCTCAAGGATCATCTTTCTGGTTCCAGTCTTTAATGAGTCTCAGTGTCCCCACTCCTCTATAATCTTTCCTGTGGTTTCCATGGGAAAGCCTATTGCTCTATCCAACAGAAGAAACCTCTTCCACTCCCTCCCAGATCTTGCGTGCCCTCCATACACACCCTAGTTTGTCCAGAGCAACTTCAGCTACCATTCGCTGTCCAGGGTTAATAATTCATTGGACCCCCTTTTACTCTTAAAAAAAAAAAATGTCCTGACCGGGAAGATAAACTATGTAATCACACTCGCTAGAGTATGATTCAGGAGGACGAATGAGTCACCCATGCCGGAGGGAGTGAAACATTCATAAAACTAGTCAACACTAATTAGGGTTTGAGGAGGAAATCCACCCAAAGACATACAGATAGAAGGCTAACATCATGCTGAGAAAGGTGTGCTCCTGGGCCGGACGTCATTGCTTTAGGTAAAAAGATGCTGCAGAGAGCAAGCTTGTACTTTGAGTGAGACCTGTGAGTTGTACTTCTTAAGAAAATAAATAACAGATAGATAGATGATAGATAGATAGATAGATAGATAGATAGATAGATAGATAGATGATAGATGATAGATAGATAGATAGATAGATAGATAGATAGATAGATAGATAGATAATACAGAGAGGCTTATCGCTAAGCCAAAAATCATCAACACCAAAGTCCACATTTCTGCCTTACTGGAAGCCACCAAGGTTCTTATCATGGAAGGTAGGCAGCACGCGTGGCCTCAAGGAAGGATCTAGGGTAATGGGATAACTCAGATTGGAATTAGGATACTGACTTTTTCCTAATGGTATAACCTTGGGCAAATGGCTTTCTGTGTCTGACCCTTAGTTTCATTGCTCATGAAGGGAGAGCGTTCAATTAGCCATTGGCTTTCCAGGGAGGCGCTTCAGAGACCAAGGGTTTTAGCAGAGTTGCCTCACAGAGCCTTGGGGGAGAAAGGGCAGCTGCAGATCTCCCACCACGGCTCCAGGAGAGTCCCACTCTCATCATTTTTGTATCAAGTAATGAGCTGTCTTAAGATTCTTTTAGTTTGTTGTCAAGATTTTGGTACTTTGGAAGGAAAGATTCTAGTGCTACAATCAAATGTGGGCACTTACAGACTAGATGGACTCAAAGATCCCTTCCCCACTCTGGTAGATGCAGGTCTAATGCCTCGGGACACATCAGCAGTTAGTGAGCCTAAAGAGGGAAGTCAAAAGAAGATCCCTCTGGTGCCCTCAAAGAGCCGCAGTAACTTCCTATTAAGTGCAGACCAAGTCGGCCTTAGGTGTGTGCGCTGGTTTGTTAGGGAAGCTGATGAAGACAGGTGTGTCCAAGGAACGTGTGGTTTCAGACGCGTGAAGGCGTCTTGGTTGGAAAGGAACTTTCTAGGCCTCTGACAGGTGTTCCTTGTAAGGTTGTCCATTACTCATAAAGACCCAGAGATTCTAAACTGGCCCTAGAGTCTAGATGTAGGACTGTAGAATTCAACTGCCTAAGGGATAAATGCCAAAGTCTTCATTTGATGGACCAGCTTAGAGTCTGGATTATTAGGAAATGCCTGGTGTCTGAAAAGTATTGCCAATATGTCTAAAATTCTTAATAATAGAAATAATAATAATAATAATAATAATAATGAAGTCTGTTGTGCCTTGGCACTTTGGGGATTGGGCAACACATTGAAATTTGAAGAAAAACATCCTTTTTCCTGCAAAGAAAATCAGAAGTTTAAACATTTAGATAAGACCCTTTAATGAGAACAAAGCGGGGTAGGGAAACATAGTCTCTTTCCCACAGGCTGGATGTTCCAGAAACCAAGAGAAAAAAGTAGGGTGTGACAGAACCGCTTGCTTTCACCGACTTGGAAGGAAATTCAGATCTTGAATCATAAGGAAAAGATCAGCACTGAGAGGGTTTCTGTCCCTGCTATTTGTGAAGCAGAGTTTTCCCCTGGGGAACCAAAATAGGAATCCGGAGACTTGTTTCCTTTTCTCTGTAAAAGCACCAGATAAGTTACACTTGAGATCGAACTCGAATCAAAATCATTTGTGCTCTCTTTCTTATCTTCACCCCAAAAAAAGGAGATTTCTTCCATCTTGCGTATCACTGGTCTCATATCAGAAACACTTTTCAGTTTTGGTTTCGATTTGGAATTCATTTGGATCTAGTCTTTTCTATACCCTGTCCTTCCAGGATGACTCATTGGATCGCTGCTCCTTATTTCACTGAACTTCTAATCATGCCACAACACTATTTACGAATATCCATGGAATTCAACTGCATAAGGGACTAAGGCCAACGTCTTCAGAGGACAGATGTTCATTACTGCAAGCCAGCCTTTAATTCAGGCTCGTGTCTATATGATCTGGAAGTACTAAGGGCCCATTAGTTGCCATGCACATCTTGTAGCTTCCATTCATTTACCTTCTTCATAAAGCCTTCCAAACAGTGGCGTCCCATGTAGAAAGATCACCTTCCTCTGCTCCCAGAATCCTCTCTGTCCATGGTTGGCTCAGCCTGGATCCCACTTGTGCCTCATAAGCCGTGTGTGTGACTCTCCTGCTATGTGGACAGTGAGAAGCATGAGGACAGGGGCTATGTCTATTCCTTTTTATACTTTTGGCATCTCAGAGACTGCCTGGCACATGGTAGATGCTCAAGAAATCTTCATAGAAAAAATTTTTTTTTTTTAATGAATGAATTCTCAATTGCATCTCAAAATCAGGGGACCAAGCCGTCCTCCAAATGGTGGGTTGCTGCTTTGGTCTGTTTTAAATACGTAAGCCTATCTTACTGGTTGTAAAACAAAGGGTACTGGAAATCTTTTAAAACTCAATCTTTTCAGTTTAGGATGACTGGTTAAGCATATGTTTTCAATCCCCTTTTCTTTTCAAACGTCCATAGAATTACCATTCTCCCATAAAGGAAAATTAGCAGAAAGTCTGCATTGGCTTTGAGAAATTGGGAAGGGCAGTATCCTCATGAAGACAATTCTGAGAAATTTCCGTTAAATATAGTGCATCTAGGAGACATTAGATGGAGCCCACCCACAATTTAATAAATGCAATGTGGCCCCCACCTGAGCGGGAAATGGAAAACACCCTTGAGATGGGCCCTTCTAAAGTTCCCTAGCTCAAGGCTCAATGTCCAAACACTGCTGGAAGAAAGGGGGAAATTGAGGCCAGTTGATGGCTTGACACCTTTTTTTTTTTAAGATTTTATTTATTTGAGAGAGAGGGAGAGTGCATGAGTGTGGGGGGAGTGCGCAGAGGGAGAGGGAGAAACAGATTCCCTGCTAAGTGTGGAGCCCAACTCGGGGCTCGATTCCAGGACCTTGAGGTCATGACCTGAGTGGAAGTCAGACACGCTTAATTGACTGACCTACCCAGGCACCCCGGCATTGAGAAGATCTTTAAAAGGAGATTGAAATAGGGGCGCCTGGGTGGCTCAGTGGGTTAAAGCCTCTGCCTTCGGCTCAGGTCATGATCTCAGGGTCCTGGGATCCAGCCCCGCATCGGGCTCTCTGCTCAGCAGGGAGCCTGCTTCCCCCTCTCTCTCTGCCTGCCTCTCTGCCTACTTGTGATCTCTCTCTCTTTCAAATAAATAAATAAATAAAATCTTAAAAAAAAAAAAAAAGGAGATTGAAATAAATTCTACATGAAAAAAAGTTATAAGATGGGGAAATTTACATACATATTGGACATTTAATGATGGCAAGTAATGACTTAGATTTTTTTTTTTTAGATATAATTATGGGACATGGACTTTGGTCATGTTTTTAGAAAGAGTTTGTATTTTTCTATACATTTGATCCTCATTATTCATGGATTCCGGCTTTGGGAATGTGCCTGCTAGCTAAACATTATTAGTATCCCCCAAATCCATACTCAAGGAGCTTTTGCAAACATTTGAGGACAGGAGGAGAGTGGCAAAGTTTGAATCACCCAATATGCATGGTCCACCTGAGGTCAACAAGGCAACCTTTTGTTCTTGTTTTAGCTCTCATGATATAAACCAAGACCCTTTTCCTGGTTTGTGTAGTGCTGTGGGGTTGTTTTGCATTTTTGTGCCATTTGCTGGTGCCTTTACTGTTTAAAGTGGCTCCCAAGCATAGTGTTGAAGGGCTGGTCTCGTGTTCCTAAACTGCGATGTGCCTTCCAGAAAAAAATAAGCATCAGACTGAAGCTTCATCCGGGCATGAGTTACAGTGCTATTGGCCTTGAGTCCAGTGTTAATGAATCAAAAATACATCTTAAGCAAGGGATCCATAGACACACGCATAAAACAAGGGTATGTATTAACTGGTTGACAAAAATCTTGTCACCAGAGGCTCGCAGGAACATAACCCTGTATTTGCTCAAGAGCAAAGATTCAGGATGTGTTTGCTATTTTGATGTTCACGAGACAAACATAACTACCTCAAACAACAAGAATTAGCTGTAAACAGGGATGAACTGGTGTGTGTCCAAAATTTGCTCCATGATAATCTGCAGGACAGGAAGTGGGAATAGAAATGAAATAGGTTGGCCACGAGGAAATTGTCGGAGATGTGTGACAGGTATATGAGCATTCATCGTACCATTCTCTCCACTTTTGTATATATTTGAAATTTCCCATAACCAAAAGGTTTTATTTCTTAAAAAGAGGGAGACAGAGAGGGGGAGTAGCAGAGAAGAAACACAAGTTTGGCTTTTCTTCAGGCATTAAAAATCATTTAGTGTATTATTTAAGGAAATATAATTATTTAGAAGTAGAATGAATTAAATTTCACATGAAGTATAAATGATCAAGTGCCGTAGAAAGTTAGTATATACAAGTCGGCAAATGCAAAAGATAGTGCACGAGTGTGGGCTTTATAAATTGTAAGGCAATACTGAAACTTACATGTCATTTTTGGAAGTAAAAAGAGAAAAGCAAGAGACGTGTAAATAACCGACTACCTTCTGCCATGTAACTGGAATAAAGCTCAGTTTCTAACCTTCACTCTTGTTTATCCCACGAATAAACCTGCTTCAGGCCCCCCAGGAGGCTCTGCCCCCTCTGCCCCAGCTCAGGGTCTCAGAGTCCGTAACAGGTCAAGTTCAAGGGCGAATGCCCTACTTTATCACTGCAGGTTTCCACGGTGCCTCACCTTGCTCCGAGCTCCTCCGACATTAATTCAGCAGTTACTGTCGCCGAGCTAAAGCCTCTGGATCCTTCCTTTTCTCCCTCACCTCCCCCAACAGCGTTTTCCAAGTATCTTCCGAGGGGTCTTAATGCTCTAGGGAGATTTCCCAGGAGGGTAAGCTAGGGAGGGGGCTGCCCCGGCAGCCCCAAGCCACAACACTTTTGTCCCCCCATAATTTGGGTTTTCCAAAAGATCTTGCAAGGGCGGGAAAAAAAAAGTCTGCTTCTTAAGGGAAAAGATTGCACAAGCCACGCTTCTGAGACGCGTTTTGCGAGGAGGGCACGGGAGGGCTCGATGTAGGCACATGGGCAGCGTTGCTGATGGACCAGACTGACTTCCGGTGAAAGAGTCACACTTACTCAGCCCAGATCAACACAGGTTCCTCTGAGATGAGATGCTCAGCACCGGCCAGTTTTGTTGTGTTTTTGTTTTTGTTTTTTGCACAGAGCCCTGTGTCCTTTGGGTCTTCAGCTTGAGAAACATTTGGAGAACCCCAGGATTTTTTTGAGTTCCCAACCTCATCCTCACTACCATTTTTTCTGAGAACCTCTCTCGCATACTATTTTGTACCAGTTACTCTGCATTCATTATTTTACTTAAGCCTCTCAATAAACGTGAAGAGCAGCTTCCTCAGGCATCGGTCACAGTCTTTTATGGGCAAGTGACAAACACCCAGCTCTTAGCCTCAGAACCTCACAGAAGCAAGTGCAGGAAAGGCTGGCTGGAGCCTTCAGAATACTCCTTAAAGTAATCCCCCCCCCCATGTTCTACGTATACTGTTTTTTTAATTGAAACATAGTTGCCGTTCAATATTATTATATTAGTGTGGGGTCTAGAACATAGTGATTGAACATTTATATACATTACAAAATGATCACGGCATCAGGCCTCCGTACATAGTTATTAAAATATCATCGGTGAGGGGCCGCCTGGGTGGCTCAGTCAGTTAAGCCTCCACTCTTGATTTTGGCTCAGGTCATGATATCGGGATCGTGAGATGGAGCCCCACGTCGGGCTCCCCGCTTAGGGGAGAGGCTGCTTGGGATTCTCTCTCCCCTTCCCCCTCTCAAATAAATAAATCAATAAAATTTTTAGAATATCATCGGCTCGATTCCCTATGCTGTACATTGCTGTGACTTACTGATTTTCTTTTTTTTTTTTTTTTAAAGATTTTTTATTTATTTATTTGACAGAGAGAGAGAGATCACAAGCAGGCAGAGAGGCAGGACGAGAGAGAGAGAGAGGGGGAAGCAGACTCCCCGCTGAGCAGAGTGCCCGATGCGGGGCTCGATCCCAGGACCCTGAGATCATGACCTGAGCTGAAGGCAGAGGCTTTAACCCACTGAGCCACCCAGGTGCCCCGACTTACTGATTTTCTAACTGAAAATTTGTACTTGATCCTCTTCAGAGGATCCTGAAGATCCTCTCCAGATCCTGGAGTTCTGGGATCGAGGTAATGGTACAAATCCCCCCGCAGCCTTGCCTCTGGCCACTATTGGTTAGTTCTCTGTATTTATGAGTGTTTCTGTTTTGTTTTGCTTGTTCATTTGGGTTGTTTTTTTTTTTTTTTTTTTTTTAGATTCCACATATTTAAGTGAAGCCACATGACCCTTGTCTTAATGATCTATCTCAAATATTTAAGGTCTTTTTTTTTTTTTTTTAAAGATTTTATTTATTTATTTATTTGTCAGAGAGAGAGAGAGAGTGCGTGCAAGCAGGCAGAGAGGCAGGCAGAGGCAGAGGGAGAAGCAGGCTCCCTGCTGAGCAAGGAGCCCCATGTGGGACTCGATCCCAGGACCCAGGGACCATGACCTGAGCCGAAGGCAGCTGCTTAACCAACTGAGCCACCCAGGCGTCCCTTTAAGGTCTTTTTTTACATGGCTTTTTTTTCATACTAAGCTTTCAAACATCGCTAAGAATTGTTTGAAACTGGATGGCTGGATGGCTCAGTCCATTAAGCATCTGTCTTCAGCTCAGGTCATGATCCTGGAGTTCTGGGATCGAGTCCTGCATTAGGCTCCCTGCTGACTGCTTCTCTCTCTGCCTGCCGCTCCCTCTGCTTCTTCGTTCTCATTCTTTCTGACACATAAATAAATAAAACCTTTAAAAAATTTGTTTAAAACTCAAATGTATGTTACATTGGGAGTATACATCAGTTCGGATGCTAAATTTTGAATGGCTGACGTCCAATTTCTAGTCCCATTGAACAGCACAGTTAGTTAACAGGAAAATCTTTTATACGCTTACCATTTTGAAGTTTAAATTCAAGTTGTAGGCAATTAAAAGTTCAGCAGCATGAGTCCCATGTGGCCGTAACTGCTGCCTTGGGCAGCTGAGTACAGGGGGTTTCGCGGGAGGAGGCCGTTTTAGATACAGAAATCAGGAAGATCTTGTGTGAAGTGACAGTCCAGCAGAGACACGAACGGAATGAGAGAGGGAGGCTGCCAAGATGTGAGGGAACAGCATTCCAGGAAAACAGAAACACAAACCACAAGGTCCCGGAAATGGGATCGTAAATATCCAAACGCATGTATCACCCTCAAAGTCTTGACCTTGGGAGTCTCTCTACTTGTAAGGATGCCACATGGTGCAGTATCTCTTCAGGACTTAGGGCGCAACGTTCCTAAAATATACGTTGCTTCCCGTTTCCATCGCTTATGAGAACAAAACATGAGATTTATCTCGATTATGAGAAAGAAGTCAAAGGCGCTTAAAGCTCTGAGTCTAGTCTCGAGACTGGGCCAGTAGTCTCCCCACCAGCTCTGCGGTGAACACCACGAAAGACAAATGACCAGAGCGAAATTTCTGGGTTGCACCTGGCAGCGAGGCGCGGCTTGCCCTCACCCTACCTCTGTCCTTGGGAAAGGTTCGGGGTGGCCATCTGCACGCAGCTAATCTCCGTCTTGCTTTCTCTTGGCAGTTTTCCGGACAGCTGACACCTTTGACAATGATAGCACAAGTAGGCTTCCAAACAGCCCTATCCAGAGCCCACTCAGAGAATCTGAGCAAATGGATTAAAGCCTTCCTTATCTTTGCTTTTTCTTAGGCAAGGTCGACCAACGTGTGTAAACAGCCAAATAATCTCAACTGGGGACAAAAAGTCTAGGGGGACCAAACAACCAAAAAGCTGAAAGGCCTCTCAAGTGGGCCCTGAGCTCCCTGAGTTGGGAGCACATGGAGCTTAGGAAGAGAAATCAGCTAATAAATTCTTCCCACCCTCACACTTCCGTATCCCTGCTCAAAAAGCAAAATTCCGAAATGTGGGCCCGATATCACTGAAGGGGGCTGGAAAGATTGAAAGACTGAAGACACCGAAAGATCGATTTTATGAGGGCGGTTAGCTGAAAGGCCTTTTCTTTAATTAAAATGGTCTTTAATAATTAATATTCATTACAAGTTGTGACACAGTGAAAAGATGCCCAGCGTCCCTCATCGTCAGGAAAGTGCCGACCAGAAGTGCAATGCCGTGTTGCCTCACACTTGCCAGTACCAAAAAGACAACAAATAACACGTGTTGGTGAGGATGTGGGAAAAGGGGAGCCCTCATGAGTTGTCGGTGGGAAGGCACACTGGGGCGGCCGCTCTGAAAGGAGTATGGAGGGTCCTCAAAAAATTAGAAATATAAATACCACATGATCCAGCAATCCTACTCATGGGCATATATCCAAAGGGGATGAAATCGCTGTCTCAAAGAGTTATCTGCACTTCCGAGCTCACTGCTACATCCTTCACAGTAACCAAGCCATGGAAACATCCCACCTGTCCATTGATAGATGAATGGATTTTTTTTTTTTAAATGGAATAAGTAAGTATCTACCATGGAGCATCATTCAGCCATAAAAATGAAGGAAACCCTGCCCTTGGCAACAACCTGGCTGGAACCTGAGGGCACTATGCCAAGTGAGATAAGCCAGACTAAGAAAGACTAGTGCTATACACTTTCCACTTACGTGTGGAATCTAAAAAAGCCAAACTCACAGAAACAGAGAGCAAAGTAGCGGTTGGTAGGAGCTAGGGGGTAGGAGAAATGACGTATCAGACAAAAGGTACAAACTTCCGGTTAGAAGATGAATAAGCTCTAAGGATCTCGATTACAATTAACGATTCTGTATTATACACTTAGCAATTCTTGAGAGAGTAGATTCTTTTTTTTTTTTTTAGTGAGAGAGCATTAGTGGACGGTGGACGGGGTGGGGCAGAGGGAGAAGGAGAGAGAGAACCTCAAGCAGGCTCCACATTCAGTGCAGAGCCAGTGCGGGGCTCAGTGAGATCATGACCTGAGCCAATATCAAGAGTCAGACCCTTAACTGACTGAGTCGCCCAGGCACCCCAGGGGAGTAGATCTTAAATGTTCTCACCACAAAAAGCCGTGGTAATTATATGACCTGAAGGCGCTGTTGACTCCTGCTAGGGCAGAAATCATTCTGCAATTTATAAGTGTTATGGAATCAATACAAAGTACCCGTTACACTTACACATTGTTATATATGTTAATGATATCTCCGTAAGCTTGTGGGGGAAAGTTGCAAAACGAAAAAAGCTTGCGGCTTTTTATTTAAGGTGAGTCCCGTCCAGTTTTTCCAGCTCTCTTGGCTTTGATGACGATCAATCCACAGACGGTCAGCTCAGGCTTGACTCCCAACTCCTCCCCTGAAATAAAGGCCCATGAACGTGAGTCCTCCAGTCGTGTTCACTGGGAACCCCCAAACCTCACACAGAAGGAATGCTCTGAGAATACTCGTTGAACATTGAAGGGACAATGTCATACAAGGAGTCACTGCCCAGACTCTGGAACAGAAGAAATACGGAGAACAGAAACTATGTGCCTCAGAGGAAGGAACATGAAGTTTTAGAAAGTGTGACCCTGAATGCATTTCTGGAGTCAGCTGAGCAACAAGGTTCCAGGCAGTTTAGAAAGTCGCTTTGAAGTCCATTGGATGGTTCTAGATTTTTATGTCCAGGAACATAAGGAACTGGAGGTATAATAGCTCCTGCCCGTGCACTCATTAAGTATCTAGCGCTTCAAGTTGGCATGTGACCCTCGTCACCCAGACACGTCACTGTGGTGCCCGAAGAAACCCATAGCCTCGCCTCCTCTCTACCCTCAGAGGAGAATCCAGAGAGAAGTGGGAAGCAAATGATTTCTCTTGACCCTCCAGTCCACCCTCTGAACTCCCGTAATTACATCGAAGTATCGTCAGGAGGAGTGAGAGCAGACATCTGGGGGCCCCCTTGGGAAGATGATGGCAGCTGAGTCTGAAGAGGAGCGTCCAAACCATCAGAGGTCTGCACAGAATGGGCTTCCTCCCCAGGCAAGGTCCCTGTCTGAGCCCAAGGGACGCCATCAGTGCCAACATCGAGGGGAATCGCCACTGGACGGAGCTTGAACTTGATGACCACTTCCCCTTTCCAATAACAGCTCACTGTTGTGAACCTCGCCAGCGCCCAATGTCGGCTGACTTGGAGCAGGTGCACTCATGCCCCATTGCAACCTCTGAGATGAGTCAGGACCACAAAGCAAGGTGACCCTTTTTTTCCCTGGAAGTAGGATGCTCATAAAATTTATCACGCAAGCAAGGACACTCTTACAAATGAAAGGGGGCATGATAATGTGGCACGATAAGGCAGAGAGGGAGCCATGGCGCTCTCACTAGAGTGTGCCATGAACAAAATTCCACCCACACTTATGGTGGGATCCATAATTCTCAACCATAGTCTTTGTTAATGGCCTAAAATTCTGCCTGGCGCCCTTACAAACTGAGTCTTCTACAGATCTAACAAGAAATATAGCAATGCACCATAAGAAAAAGGCCTTTGGGCTGGGAATTCCGGTGATGTTACAGAGGGGGAGTATGACTCAAGGGGACCCCTTGGGTTTGAAGAGCACAGGTAAAGTCCTGAGGAGACGAGAGTAATAGGAGACACGTTTCAAACTGCATTTCCCTAGAGACTTTTTAAACACCCTTAAAATAAAGACTGTGAAAAGTCTCAACTCTTCCTGTCAAATTACACGATTTTTTTTTTTTTCTTTTGCGGGCAGTGGCTCTGGGGTGTCTGGAATAGAATTTGGGGAAGCTGAATCTCCCTGCTGCCCTGGGCCCCCACAGCACCGTCCCCAAGTCCTGCCTCGCTGGTACCGCCAGGATTAACGCACGTCTGAACTTGAGGTCCTCACCCGCAAAGCCAGCGTAGAGCCCTTTGCCCCTGGGATTCCATCCAGCTCGGCCCTCTGAGAATTCACTCGCCTGGTGACCTACAACAAAACAGCAGACATCATGGCAGGCCCTGAAGACCCACCAGAGTGAATCATTTCATATTTGTAATCTCCGAAAAATGAGGTTGCACCATCAACATGCAAATAATCGGGGCCCAGGATTGTGTCCGCGTGTGTACCTAGGAGTCCTTCCTGTCCAAACAATTTACTTTCTTCCACTGGCTTCCTATCTTTCTCCCCTCTTTAGGGCTCCTGAAGTCAGACTCACCCGGGAATAGCTTGCAAATTCCCGTCCTTTCTGATTGGGCCCATCTGAATGGGGCCGTCACAGTGTCTTCTCAAATGGCATTTCCATTAACATTTCTATTTCTGTCCATTCGGGGCACCTAAAGATTTCCCACCAAGATTTACATTGACTATTTTAAGAAAGTGCTTTTAAAAAGCCAGTGCCTTGGCTAAGTTTAAATCTGACTTTCTCAAGGGATGCTTAAAAGAAATATACTAGTTTTTTTTTTTTTTTTTCAAAGAACCTTTGTAAGTTCAAAATAACATTCCAAAAGGAGTCACTAGAAAAACATTCAGGGTGAGGGGGGAGGGGAGGAGAAGATTTTTTTTTTTTTTTTTTTTTTGCAGACCTGGCTTTAGCCTCATGTTTGTTCTGTGTTTGTTTTTTGACACAGAAAAGTCAAATAGCCCTAAGAGTCAGATAATAATCTAAAGAAAAATGGGTTGTGTTTCTCAAGCCCAGAAGATTTACAAAAGGGGGAGGAGTCAAGCCTGCCTGTTATCCAGTAAGCCAGGTAGAAGGAGGAGATTTTGACAAATGGTGGATCAAAGGCCGGGCTTTGGAAATTCGCTTAGATCATAGAGGGGGCAGCGTCATAGCCATACTTGAACTGTGCCAACTGGAACTTTCCATCAGGCTGCTGACCCACAACCTCCTGATGCCCCAGCCTGCTGGAATGCCCGAGACGCTTGGACAGCTGCCAATCAGGAAGATAAACCGTGGATGACTACTTCAACAAAAACGTAGAGCCGAAGTCATTGTTTCCCTAGGCATGGAGACAGATCTCTGCTTGGGGAACAAGATGAATGGTGTATCAGTGAGAATTGGTTGTGCTGCTAAAACTTAAAAAAAAAAAAACAAAAACAAAAACTCTCGTACTGGAATCCAGGGGGAGGCTTACGGCTGGCATGGCAACACCAAAACGTCATCAGGGACCCAGACCTTGACTGTTTCCTCTGCCACCTTGAGCCTGTGGCTTCCATTTTCCGGATTTACCTCATGGTCCTGAGGAGCTGCCAGGCTGCCATCCATTCTAACTGCATTCCAAGGAGGAGGAGAGAGGAAGCAGGGGAAGTGTGGTCCCTCTCCTTTAGGCCTTGTCCCAGGAATCCTCCACACCACTTCCACTGCAGCTCATTGGCCAGAGTGTGGTCCCGTGGCAGTGGCGAGCCACAGCAGAGGCTGAGAGTCTTTCTCTTACACGGTGCACAGTGCTCAGATGCCTCTCTCACATACAGAGCCTGCTCTTGTCTTCCAGAGGCCCCGACTGGCCCGAACTCAGCATTCTAGACCATAGCAGAGTCTCCTAGTGAGGTGGTGTCTTAAAGTAAATTTTTTTTAAGTAATTTTTTTCTAAAAAAGATTTTGCCTTCAGTAATCTCCACACCCAACTTGGGGGCGGGGGCTCAGACTCCATCATCCCAAGATCAAGAGTCACATGCTCCGTGGACTGAGCCAACCAGGCACCCACCTCCCCCACCCCAAAGCGACTTTTCAAGGAAGCTGAGAAAACGACGAGCTTTTAGAGAACCTCTCTCCAATGCTCGAGGCATCAAGACCCAGAGATGCCAAGATCTACCTCTATTCAGAACAGCCTGTGGGCGCCAGTCTGGTGAGAAGGGCAGAAGTTAAGGGGGAAACGTAGGCGGTGAACTCATCTCGAAGGTGCATTTCTGTAGCAAGCACAATACCCAGGATATGCTCAAAATCTGTCCATTTCAAGTTTAATCAGCCCTATTCCTGGCGTGAGCCATGTAGCCACATGAGGCAGTCCTGGGTTGGAAGCTTTTTCAATGTTTCCATACCACAGTTTACCGAGCAGGTGCCGGCGACAGGATGGGGCTGACTTCAGACGCCATTCCGTATGGGGGCTGTTTCCCAGGATATCTGAGATCTCTGTTGAAAATGCTAAGTGGGACTTTCGGCTTTAAGTTTTTCTTTATGGCTCCGGTGGGTTTTTGTTTTTATTTTTTTATGGCTTTTTTCCCCCAGCTTTCCTGAGATATAATTACTAATAAAATTGTAAGATTTTTCAAGTAGACAATGCAATAATGTGATATAGGCAATATAGGCGTAAGGATGCCCCCCCTTGGACTTAGGTAACAAATGCATCCCTTCATTTATTTATTTATGATTTTTTTTTTTAGGATTTTATTTATTTATTTGACAGAGAGGGAGATCACAAATAGGCAGAGAGGCAGGCAGAGAGAGAGGAGGAAGCAGGCTTCCTGCTGAGCAGAGAGCCGGATGCGGGGCTGGATCCCAGGACTCTGAGATCCTGACCTGAGCTGAAGGCAGAGGCTTAACCCACTGAGCCACCCAGGCGCCCCTTATTTATGATTTCTTGGTGAGAACATGTAAGTTCTCTCTTAGCCAGTTTCAAGGATACAATGCAGTGTGATCAGCGTAGTCACCGTGTTTTACATTCAGTTCTCATCTCTTATGCCCCTTCTAACCGGAAGTCTGTTGCCTTTTACCAGTCTGGAGAGATTTCCCCCATCCCCAGCCCTGACCACTGTTTCACCTTTTCTGAGTTCGACACTTTGGGGGTTCTGTCTGTTTTGAGATTCCGCATCCTTCAGCGCCCACTCCAGTAAGCAGATCCTGGAAGGAATGAACAGGAAAGTGTCTCCATCCTGGGCTTTTCCGCTTTGCCCCCGTCACCCTTCTGCCCAGAGACCAACAACGGGATGTACATAAATAGGTTCCGGAGCCTCTGGAAACTGCACGTCAAGTCGTGTGTATTCGTGGTGGGAGCAGGGCGCTCATTAGAGTCTCCAAAAGGTCCTTAAAACCACTTTTATCTCGTGCCTTCGCTTCTGCCTGGGGGACGAGGAGGGGAGGCATTCCGGGTAGAGAGAAGCCCTGTGAATCTAGCAAACCCCTGCCTCGCCTCGCCATCCCAGCACGAACCCGGTCTTGTCTGCACACCTGGCTCCTCCGAGCAGGGGTAGGCTTGCCTTCTCTGTCCAGGTTATGCTACCTGCACTCCGGTTCCTGGTATCGTGTCGTAGCTGTCTGCTTGCCTGTTTTGCGATAGACCTTTCACGTCCTTATCGCCTGGTACCACAACTGGCACATTCCAGTGGGTTCCCCGGGGAGCGAGGGGTGGACGGTGGACAGACGGATGGGACAGAAGGACAGTTGGATCCTCTCTCCTCGTTGCCGGTCTTGCACCATCCACACATCCACGCCCGTTCCCTATCGGATTAATCGTTTCCCTAACTCGGAGCTGATGTTAATTCCAAGGCCCGAAACTGCTGAATGTTTCGACTTTCAAATAAACAATCCTGCTGAATGGAACTCTGACCCATCCGTTCCTGCTTTCCCCAAACAAACACTAGAGCTGCAGCCACATTCTCGAAAAGGGCTTCGTTCAGCTCTTCACAAGCAGTGCCTTCTTGCTAAGGGGGGCTGCCTCCTGCCTCTCCTCTTTTGCAGAAAGAAAAGAACTTCCGGGCTCGGTCAGCTCAGAATCCAGCATGGTTTTCAGCAAGTTGTTTCTGCCTCGGCAACTTGACACCGTAAAGTAAATGTCTGTCAATCACCAGTCCCCACCCTCGACAGTCGCTGGATTTTTAAAACGGTCCATTCGGTTCCTTCCTGGGGTCTTACTGAGTTTTAACTTTTCGCAGTGCCGAGTGGCATGTTCTAGGTGGGCATAGCTCCAAGCTTACGCCCAGGAGCTGGTGAACTTTCTTTTCCGCGCTGAGCGGCCGTGAAGGACCCAAGAACCAGGGGGAGGCAAGAGTTACCCGTCTCACAAGCCCTGAGTCTGCCTGCCTAGAGCAGTGTTTTGGATGAAGCTCATTATTTGTGGAAATGGTGTGTTCCACCGGCAAAAATAACTTTTTAAAAAAAGAACCAATCTGTACCCTCCTGAAGTCATCTCAAAATGGATGCAAGATTTCTCATGACAAGGAGAACCCTTTTTATTATGGCCCGGAAGGGTCCTCATGTACTTGGCCACTCTGCATTCAGCCTAATCTAGGAGGCTTTAGGGTCTAGAAAAAGTTAATAGGGGCTTAATGACGAGGTAATGAGAACAGAGGTCAAGGGTGGAAAACAGGTTTTCTATTTGGAGCCACATAGCCATGGGAAAATCTCGTTTGAACACCGTAGAAACCAACAGAAACCATAGAAATAGAAAGTCCCCCCAAATCAGGGAACTTTCCCTTACCTGAGCTTATATTAAGCATGAAGGACACCACGGCTTAAATAATAAGTCAAGGGTCGCCCGAGTGGCTCAGTTGGTGAAGCATCTGCCTTCAGCTCAGGTCATGACCCCGAGGTCCTGGGATCGAGTCCCGCATCAGGCTGCCTGCTCAGTGGGGAATCTGCTTCTCCCTCTGCCTCTTCCTCTGCCCCTCCCTGCTTGTGTGCTCTCTCTCTCTCTCTCTCTCAAATAAATAAATCTCTAATAAATAAAAGATAAAAACATAGAGGCCAGCTTCATATGAAAATCAGCAAAAAAAAGGAAGAAAAGGGAGCAAATCGAGGAGAGAACAAACGTCCAGAGAAAGGGCGAGCTCTTACTTTGTGCCAGGCACTGTTGGAAACACTTCGTGCCTAGTGATTGTTTTGATCACTGTAACAATCCACAAGGCCCACGTGGTCACCCTCTGCGAGGAAGTGAAGCCCGGTGAGGCAACGTCACTTGCCGAAGGCAGCCCAGCTCGCTGGGAGAGGAGCTGGGATTTGAACCCAGGCAGCCAGGCTCCCCGGGCCGCGGCGATGTGGGTGTGCAGACAGGTGTGACAGAGGGCCTGGGAAGGCAGAGCGCAGACCCACTATTCGACTATGCATATACCTTCAGAATTCATGTGTTGACATCTGACTTCTAAGGTGATGATGTTAGGAGGCGGGGCCTTTGGGGGTGATTCGGTCAGGAGGGTGGGGCCTTTCCGAATGGGATGGGTGCCCTTATAAAGGTGTCCCCTTCCACCGTGTCAGGACACGGCAAGAAGACAATGGCACAGCAAGCCATCACCAGGCTCTGAACCTTCCAGCATGTTGATCTTGGACCTCCCAACCTCCAGACTGTGAGAAATAAATCTCTCCTGTGTTTAAGGGTCCCCCATCCCCCAGCACCCCAACAGCCACGGTGTTCTGTTACAGCACCCCAGCTGGGCTGAGAGCCCATGGAGCACCCATTCCAAATCCCACTCAGCGTCCAGCTGCCCACCCCACACACCACGGGCTCCTGATAAAGCACTTCTGGATGCCCAGCTCAGCCCGTCCCCTCTCACCCAGAGGTGAGACATCTGCCTTGCCCAAATCTCCCAGCCTTTGTGACCTTACGTCCTGTCCCCATGGGGGCCTGGTGCCCCATCTCCAACGGGCGCCTCGGGAGGCTCTCTAGTCCCCTGGCCTCACCTCTGCTGGCAGCACACGGGACCTGTTGCTTGGCCGGTTCACGCCCACGTCCTTTGTCCTAAGCCGATGGAATCCCTGGCAGGATGCAGTGCGATGAACACATCTCAGCACAAAGGGCTTCCGCAGAAACCAGCTCTGAGAGAATCAAGGGCAATGAAGCTGGTTCTCAGCGGGGACGTGAAGAGTTGTGTCGGAGGCCGACACTGAACGGATTCGGACGCTTCTGATCTCATCCATGTTGAACGACTGGCGTTTCCTCGAAGCCGGTGAACTCTGAGGGGCGCCCAACTCTAGCCCCAGTGGTGGGATCTCTGCAGATGGAGAGTCACACAATGACTTCTTCTTTTTTTTTTTTTTTAAGATTTTTTTATTTCTTAGAGAGAGAGATCACAAGAGGGGGAAAGATAGAGGCAGAAGCAGGCTCCCCGCTGAACAGAGAGCCCGATGCGGGGCTCAATCCCGGGACCCTGAGATCATGACCTGAGCCAAAGGCAGACGCTTAACCGACTGAGCCCCCCCAGCGCCCAAAACACAATGTGTTCTTGACTAGATGTAGGAAAGTTTCCAACCCTGAACATCGGCCTTGGCCAGACTATACCATATTGGAAAGCGTTGTCTGTAGACAGTACACTCTAAATAACTTTTGTTCCCTAAAAGTTCTTCTTATAATCCCAAGCTTTACCTCTAGCTCAGAAGGCACAGCTGGGAAAGCCCTGGGTTTGAGTTAAACCGTGTTGAGCAGTGTAGTGAATGTCGTCATGTACCAGCTGGTGGACTCCAGCTGGGATCTCACTTAGGCATTTGCTCTCCGCCAACCCGAATTACGCACGATTTCATCCTCTCTGCAGGCCACTGCCCTGCTCCTTGAGGATGGGAGATGAGAAGGCCCAGTCTCTTCCCCTCAAGGCAAGACAATTCTGAAGGACCATCCCAGTTCCAGAGCTATGTGGGGTTCAGGACCTGGACGTGGGTGAGGGGAAGAGGCCCTGGCTCGTCTCTATGATATGACACTTACCAGAGCGCCCAGAATCTCAGTAATCAAGATGGATACAACTTTAATGCTCATCTTTCTTAAATAGTACCCCAAAACCCATGGTACATAGCAAAATTTCAAACATAGATGGACCTCTGCAGGGCCAGGATTAGGGTAAGGAGATTGAAATAAGTCGCCGCAGGTGCAGGGTGAAATTTTGGCCTCGTTTAAAATAGTGTCCATCGTGGATTTTTTTTCTATCAGCTTAAAATTATTCAAATGCTGCATTAAAATACGATGTGTCTTGGTGGCTGAGTTTTCTGGGACCCCTTACGCATCATCCCAAGGCAGACTCGGTCACCCTGGTCCCTGCTGGGGTTTGCTGGGGGCTTCTTCCTCTGCGATCCTAGGTCAGTGTAACTCCCCTCCACACCATCCTGCCCACCTTCCTTTCAGAACTATTCCTAAACCATGCCCAGCAAGCCTCTGACACCCACACCTAAAGACGTCCCTTCGGTTTCCTGGGGAGCCTTACAGAGAGGACAGGGACACACCTCGGTAGCATAGAAAGCGACATGGTGGGCAAACCTGAGTTCGAGGCTCAGGCCCACGATTTATGGGAAGTGTGATCTCGACCACGGCGCGGAGTCTCGGCGACTGTTTTCCTCCAACGCAGAAGGAGAACGGTCGTGCCTCTCATTCATTTCATCCTGGGGCGCGCTGCGAGGAGAAAATGAGCTAATCCAGGTAAAGAATTCTGCTTCGTGCCTGGCAGTTAACAGGTTTTAGATGGGGGGGGGGAGGGGGGGGGGGGGTGGGACAGGACTGCCCCTCCCAGGCCGAAGTGATAAGAAGCGCTGTGACCTGGAGGGACAAGACGGGAAACTCTGAGCAAAGACAGGACACCGTTTCACTGGTTTCGCCAAACCTGCCTGGGAACCTCGTCCTACAGCTAAATCAACACGCTTCATCCTTCTGGCCGCGGATAATCCGCCCCGGTGCTTCCCGGTGAGATTCTAACGTGTGGGGGGCTCTTGCTTCTCAGTAGCTTCTGAATATCAGTGATTAGGGACAATTAGGGACTGGCGTGCTTGCCGCTCTCCTTTCAGGCTGCGGAGGAAGTCCCCATGCGCCACTATCAGGGGCGAGACAGCATCTGTCAGCCGCGGGTCTCAGGAATCCGCAGGCTCACTCACACCCAGCACCCGCCCTGCTGGCTTTATCTCTGTCCCCCGAATGCCCCAGACTGTTTGCTTTCCATTGATAGGGGAATCTGGCGTCTCGCTTTTCTCAACGACCAGAGCAAGGTTCGTAAATAGCAAGAAACGGAGATAGGTGTTACGGAATGTCACGGAAATCAGGAAAACCCCACAGAGGATACGGTTCCGTCTCTCAAGGGGCTTCCAACATTCCAGCAGGGGAGCGAGAATAAACACAGACGTGAGACAAGCAAAACTCATGACCACAGACGGACGATGGGAGGTCCCCCGTCTCCCTGCTCACTGCTTGTCAAAACCCTTCAGGGCTCCCGGGACACCTCCACCATTAAGCGACCCGCTCTCCTGCACCAGCCCCTCTTCCAATCCCAGACAGAAGCCACCTGTCTCTCTTCCCACAGCCTGTCACAATGCTATCACCATAGCGTCTGAGCGCAGACACCAGCAAAGGTGGAAACGCATACTGACGTGCCGTTCCCGTTGCTACAAGCTTTGCTTCAAATTTGCATGGCTATGGCTGCTCTCCTGTATTTTTTTCATTGGTCCTTCCCCAGTCTTCGTGCTAAAGGGTGCTCAGGAAATCCTGCAAAGGGATGGCACAGCTAGAAGAGGCCAGAAGCCCCGAGTGAAGAAAGGAAAAATCGGTGAATAGGTTTCAGCCATGGTGGGGGGAGTAGGGAAGATGATAATTTATTTTCTGACACAGCTTTTTTTTTTTTTTTAAGAGAGGGAAGAGGGTAGAGAGAGAATGCTTTTTTTAATTATAGTTATGTCAGTCACTGTTCAGTCCATCATTAGTTTTTGATGTCGTGTTCCATGATTCATTGTTTGCATATAACGCCCAGGGCTCCAGGCAACACATGCCCTCCTTAAATACCCATCACCAGGCTAACCCATCCCCCGCCCCCTTCCCCTCTGAAACTAGAGGGAGACTCCTAAGCAGGCTCCTTGCCCAGCACAGAGCTGAATGTAGGGCTCGATCTCATGACCCTGAGATCATGCCCTGAGCCGAAATCAAGGGTCGGACGCTCAACCGAGCCACCCAGGCACCCCTCTGACATAGCTTTTTGAAGACACATAGCTACACGTTCCTCTGAAGTCAGGGTTACAAAGCAGAGCCCCAAGGGCCACATTGAGCCTCCCC
>CM053619.1:3717166-3728037 GCA_028646535.1 Procyon lotor
TCTAATTTGGGCTCAGAGGTCTTAGACAAGGTAGCACTGCTGACCACAAGACTTAGAAAATTTCAAGGGAGGCACTCCAAAGCAAGGGGCGGGGTGGTCCCTGAGATATGACACCTGGGGTAGAGCCCCTTATCAAAGGATGGGACCCTCTCTGAATCTCAGTTTCCCTATCTGTAAAATGGGAATGAAACTGGTACGACTTCCCACGGCTAGAGTGTATATTAAATGAGATAACAAAACTATGCACATGCCTAGAAATCACTTGATGTTAGCCAATGCTGTTGGGTACTTGTACCTACATATAAATACATACATTTAGGGGCACCTGGGTGGCTCAGTCGTTAAGTGGCTGCCTTCGGCTCAGGTCATGATCCTGGAGTCCTGGGATCGAGCCCCGCATCGGGCTCCCTGCTCTGTGGGAAGCCTGCTTCTCCCACTACCATTCCCTCTGCTTGTGTTCCCTCTCTCGCTGTGTTTCTCTCTGCCAAATAAATAAAATCTTTAAAAAAAAAATAAATAAGTACATACATTTAAATAAGTATGTCATAGCCCAGACTCAGCAGACTTTTTGACGATAGGTCTATCAGCATTTCACATGTGGCTCTTTTTTCTGGCAGGTATATTAGTGTGTCTGTCTTCAAAATTGCCAATCAGCAAACCCAAATACAGTAACAACAGCAAAAAAAAGAGGACACAGAACTTTTTAGAAACATTAGTTGGTTCTAAGTTCTCAAAGGTAGAACTTTGAGTTATTAGTTAGTCTGCAGGGTTTGGTTTTCCTTTTCAAGTAGGGCTTTGCAAAACAGGGGCACCTTGGTGGCTCAGTCAGTTAAGTATCCAACTCTTGATTTCGGCTCAGATCATGATCTCAGGGTCCTGGGATTGAGCCCTGCACTGGGCTCCACGCTCAGTGGGGAGTCTGCTTGGGATTCTCTCCCTCTGCCCACCCCCCTTGCTCAAGCATTCTCTCTCTCTCCTTCTAGTAAATGTTCTCCCCCTCTAATAAGTAAAGGAATCTTAAAAAAAAAAAAAAAGACAAAAACAAAACTTAAAACAGTATCATTGTTTCCATTATTATAATTAACTTAAGGAAGGATCATTACACATTTATATTTCCAGTGGAATCTCTAGAAAAAAACTTCAGATACCAACCACTGCAAACCTGCAAGTCGGGTCACTCCCCTACCTGCAGCACCACACCCAGCCAGGAGGAGGCACTGATTTCTTGCAAGGACAGTCTGGTTTCTAGTCCCTGGCTGCTGTTCCAGAATGCTGACCTTGCCACTGCTTCGGAATTGCTCTGGATCTTTCTATCACAGAAAACAATTATTTCCCAAAGGATCACCATTCGCAGATGCCAATACGTAGCATTGGTAGAGCACTTCAAAATATATGATGAGCTTCTCTGCACTCTAGCTTGGCCCGTAAATGGGTCGGGTGATGCATGTCTCACCCCCACCATTAAAGGGTCATCATCATGGCCCTCCTTTTTGGGGGGGAGCTTCCCATGTGCCAGGCTTTATCCTGAGAGCTTTATACATAATTATCTGTTGGATCCTCTCCATAAATTTATGATCTAGATATCCTCATCTTGCAGACAAGGAAACTGGGGCACAAAGAACAGAGAGGTTGAGTAACTTGCCTGAGGTCACACGGGTAATAAATGGTGGGGCCCCGGAATTACACGTAGGCATCTGACTTCAGAACCCACATCCTTTACCTTAAGTAAGTAGCCACCATGCTACCACTGTCCCTATATGCAAAGGAAGAATTACACTGCCGACAGCCCCATGTTTCAATAAAGTCTTTTCTGAACCCAATCCATCAGCAGACACTTAAAACCTACTGAATCTTCTAGGCTCCTCCTTGCAAATTTTCCGTCAAGCAGTCTGGAAGATACTCCAGCCTCACGTCTGGAAAGCCTTAGACACACAGTTACCATTCTTTAGCTTTCCGTGATAATGCAACAAAATCCTGGTGTGTGTGTGTATGGGAGCCTGTATGAGGTTATTTGTTTTGTTTGTTTGTTGGTTGGTTTAATGGAATGGGTCAGCACCAAGGTCAATTCTTAATAAAGAATTTTCCAAAAGAAAAATGGGAATTGGCAACATACTTTAAGAAGATACTACTGCACAAGCCAGGAAGTCACATAGAGATGTCTAAATTTGACACAAATACTGACCACCCAGAGGAATTAAAAAAAAACAAACAAGCAGCCCACCTGTCAAATGCAGGACACACCTATCCTCAGAGAGGGAAACAGGAGCTTCTGAGTCAACTGTCAAGGAAGAGGCTAAAAAAGGTCCTAAAAAGAGCAGTCACACAGAAGACCTGATCTTCTACCTGGAGAACAAGCTCAGTGACTCAGTGCTCCTCTCTTCTAAGTCCCCTACTCCAGCTGTCAAAAAGAAAAAAAAATGTCTTCAATACCTTACAGGATGACTATGAGGATCACAAAAGGAAATACACAAAAGGGCTTCCAGAAGACACGAGTCTGTGTGAATTGAAACATAAAAATAGTGCAATTGTGAAACAGGAAAATCTTACGGGAGAATGTCGGACAAGTGGAGGAGAGAATTTTTGGGGTAGTGACACTATTTTCTACGATACTGTTACTGTGCTTTATCTGCATCATTACACGTTCCTCCAAAGCCGTGGAGCGTACAACACCAGAAGCAAACTATAATTTAAACTCTCTAGCCTGTGTATGTTCCAATGTATCAGCATAGGTTGTTCAATTGTTACAAATGGACCGCTTGGTGGGCAGGAGGCTCACACGTGTTGGGGGGAAGGGAGGGGAGGTGTATGGGAAATCTCTGGGCCTTCCTTTCAGTTTTGCTGCGAATCCAGAACTATGCTTTTAAAAGATAGTCTTGATTTATGAAAGAAAGGGAAGGGGAGGAGGAAAGGGAAGGAAGAAGGGAGGGAGGGAGGGAGGGAAGGAAGGAAGGAAGGAAGGAAGGAAGGAAGGAAGGAAGGAAGGAAGGAAGGAAGGAAGGGGTAGAAAAGCTTGCAAAAAGAGTCATGTTTAGGGTTGCAACCCCTGTCCTAACACCACATGGATTTAAGTCTGAGAGATGCCCAGGTCAATTTCTATGAAACTGACATATCCATTCAACTTAATAGTCATAAAAAGGAATTTTGCTGCAAAAAAATTCAGTGCTTGGTCCTTGGCTGAAATGAATGATTTTTTTTTAAATATTTTATTTATTTATTTGAGAGGGAGAAAAGGCAGGGGGAGAGAAAGAGAGGGAGGGAGAAGCAGGCTCCTCACTAAGCAGGGAGCCCAATGGGGGGCTGTATCCTAGAACCCCAGGATTATGACCTGAGCCAAAGGCAGGCACTTAACCCACTGAGCCACCCAGGTGCCCTATGAATGATTTTTTTTTAATTTATTTTTACTGGACACCTGATTACTAAGACGAGCAAGCAAGGGTATTATTGGTTAACAAGGCTCCCATCCCAAATTTTCTTTATCGTAGCTGGTTTTAATAGCACTTGGAATTTTCCCTTTTCAGGCAATCTGGCTTGGAATGTCCTAATTTTAATAGTCAGATGTCAGTTTTAATTAACCTGTTCTAACTCCCTGAGTGGGCCATGGTGTTTTCAGATGGATGCAAATAACCTTTCCACACTGTGCCCCCACCGACCCCAGAACTCTCCTGCCTTATTCACAGCCCCAGAGACGTGCGATGAGGTAAAGAAGAGGTCTGGAAAGCTCTAGAATGATTGTGGCTCACTGAATAGTACTTCGCACCCCCCTCCCCCACCCCATACTCCCACCCCGCACTGGGTAGTGCTTCACCATTCCTTAGCCATAATAGGCGGCCCAGGTTAAGGAGGCGAGGTACACAGGACTTGTCAGGTCATCTGAAGCAGGTCGGGGATTTATGGGCTTCCATTCTGTTTTCTGGGGAGCGGGGGAGACGGCAGGAAAGCAGAGCAAAGTGAGGAGTTAGGAAAACAGAATGTGACCAGTTGCCAAGGGAGGGGGGGAGGTTTTGAAGAAAAAGCAAAGCTCCCAGATCAGACCAAATGAACCAGAAGGGGTTTCGTCATCTCTGGAAAGCGTGAATGGAGTGAATCAGAGCAAAACAGTCCCCACCCCCCAGTCAGCTCACCCACCCCTGGTTCCAACTACTCTTTGAAAGCCACCGTATAAGACACCTTGGTAAATATGAAAAATAGTAAGATGTAGCCAAAGCCTTCAAGAAGTTTATAAACTCTTTGCAGAAGAGAAAATTTAAAAAAGAAAAAAAAAACAAACAAACAAGAAGAACTAGTCTATAGATAATAATTCAATCAGAAATTATATCCAAGGGCAGTTTATTACAAGATGAGTCATGCTGGGAACTAGCAACATACAATTAAAAGGGAAAATAGATAATGGGTTATGGGCATGAATGAAAACAATGTTTCTGTTCCCCAGGGGCCCATAAACTCATGGAAGGATTTTTGTGTTAAAAAGTAATTGATAATCCTCCCTGACAAATGCAGTAACAAAAGTACATGCAAGATAGGAAAGGAGGGCGTGATACTCTCTGCCTGAGCTGTCAAGGAAGGTTTTCTGAATAAGGTCGTCTGACTTGGGTTGTGAAGTTATAAGTAGGGTGTGTTGAGACCGAGAAAAGAAGGCATTCTAGGTAAAAAGATGCATCTTAGGAAAAGAAAAATCGGAAAGAGCCTCCGTGTTTGCATAACTATTTGTCACTGCTAATATGTACAGAATAAAACAGGAAAGGCAGGAAATAAAGTTGATGGGAGCTTATAGTAAAAATAAATAAAATAACATGGAGCTTTCTATGTCATTCTTAGGAGTATGGCAGTAGGGAGCCAAGGTGGGATTTAGGCAGGAAGCAGAGTGATCCTGCTTATGATTTAGAAGTATCACTTTGATGACAACACAGAAAACAGATTGGAGCTGGGGAAAACTAGGAGCCCGGAGAAGTAAGGAGAAGTAAGGAAGTAAGGAAGAGGCATCAGGAACAAATTAGAGGGGTAGATTCAAGAGGAATTCAGGAGAATGGATGTGGCGTGGCGACAGGTTTGATGATGGACAGAAAGCAGGAGTGGATTGCGGGCTAGCTCCCAAGCCAGAGATGGGGGTGAAGACTTTGCCCGTTCATTCAACAGAAAGTGCAGGAAAAGGGGTAGATTTTGTAGGGAAACTTAGTGAGAGGAAGTGGTAAGTTTAGGTTTTGTACCTATTGGGGTTTTTTTTTAGTCAATTAATTAACATATAGTATAATACTAGTTTCGGAGGTAGAGTTCAGTGATTCATCAGTCTTATGTAACACCCAGTGCTCATTACATCGCGTGCCCTCCTTAATGTCCATCACTCAGTTACCCCATCCCCCCACCCACCAACCCTCCAGCAACCCTCAGTTTGATCCCTATACTTAAGAGTCTCTTATGATTTGTCTCCTTCTCTGATTTCGTCTTATTTTATTCTTCCCTCCCTTCCCCTATGTTCATCTGTTTCATTTCTTAAATTCCACATACGAGTGAGATCATAAGGTAATTCTCTTTCTCCGACAGACTTATTTTGCTTAGCATAATACCCTCTAGTTCCATCCACGTCATTGCAAGTGGTAAGATTTCATATTTTGATGGCTGAGTAATAATCCATTGTATATATATATATATACCACACCTTCTTTATCCATTCAGCTGTTGATGGACATATGGGCTCTTTGGGGAAAGTCTAGTGGAGAAAGCTCCTGATTATATGGTCTAGAATGTAAGGGAACGATTTCAGGCAGACATACAGATTTGGAAGGAGTTTTGAGAGAAAGGAAAGGATCAAGAATGCCTAACCCTCAAGAGAATCTAGAAGCCCAGAGACTGACCAGCTCCTATTAGACAAAGATTATTCATCATCTTGTGCCCTCAAGAGTATAGGGAAAAAATGGAGGGGACCCAAAGAATTGTCATGGAGCAAACTCCACATATCCGCTAGTGAAGGACAGTCACGGGCCCCACTCTGTGCAACACACACCTCCAGCTTCCATATTCTTTAGGGCAAGCAAGTCACAACCATGTAATGAGCCTCTTGGATATACCCTGCACCCTAAGGATACGGTCATTGGGTAAATCCGGTGCAAACTAGCTGAAGAAATACTAACACATGTCGGAATGCACATTTTTTGCTTCTGATCTATGCTTCTCCCCGCCCTCTCAACAGTAACAGCAACCAGGAAGTGGCCCAAGAAGAGGCAATACACGGAGGCGTGTCTTCTTAAAACAGTGACCCTGCCCTCTAGTGAACGTGGCCCAACCCAGTGGCTTTAAATCAGAGTGATCGAATTGCATTCCCTTTCCTTGGGCACGAGTGAGGATGGAGAAGGGCAAAGAGAGGGGGACAGGGTAAGAAACACTGGTGGCAGGCAGGGGCACGAGGAGCTGTGGCAGATACTTCTAACTGAAACTACTCTCTTTACCTTTTGTTTAACTTAAAGCCTTTGTTTAACTTAGGCAAAAGTCCCTCTACGTTCGCTTTCGTGAAAGAAAACAGGTTATATTAACAGGGCGGCCCCCCATGAGTTCCACTGGAGATTTCATTCCGATAATAGCATAATAATGACGTTGGATTTCTGGTGCGCTGGGGGCTGGGGGATGCCCGGCCCCTGTATCCTTAGCCCGTGGAGGTCCAGGATCACGACTGTATTATTTTATAACCCCAGCAGGGCTAGAACACAGCCTGCGCTTAATAAATACTTCCGGAATTGAAATTGAAACAAAATCGACAGGCTAAGGCCATATCCCTTAAATAGGTAATTTCTTAAATTGGTAACTTGGTAGCATCAAGCATTTTGCTCTCGTTCCTGGGGTCACGGAGCCTCTTAGAGACCAGATTTTCTTGGCAGCAGCACATGATCCTCATTTGGCTTGGAGACATATTTTATTGGTCCCAGAGATGGATTAACCATGAAGTTAATGAAGTTTACGCTTCAGGGTCCTTCCTCCCACTGACACTGCCTCTGGGGGTGCTGGGAACAGCTGGAAATTCTAGAGAGTTCCAGGTGGGAAGGGAAGCCAGGATTCAAGTAGGAAGTGTTTCTGCATTACCATTTCTGGTCAGTTGACCGAAGGATCCGAATCATCCGTGTTCCAGTTATAATTGTGATTCCATTTCTCTTTTTCAGCCAAAAGCTACCCTTCCACGGACCATCCCATTTCTGATTTTGCACTCCTTTTTTTTAAAGCTCCTCCCTCCCCCCCGACCCAGATATATAAAGCTCAGGTCCCCCATCCTGCACTGGCCTGTGGTTGACTCACACTGTGTTTTAAGAGTTGGTTTTTTGTTTGTTTTTTTTTGTTCTTTGAAATTACTAATGGTCACTCACGTTTTTAGAAACCAATACAAGGCACGTTTTTCCCTGGGTTTTCAGTTTGTTTGCGTATCCGGAGGGACTGGCGATGAGTTTCTGTCTGGCTGTGGTCAACCTGGGCTGTAGGTCCCTGCTGCCCCGTGTGGACCAGTCCTGTGTGTCGGGCCTGCTGCAGACACCCCTCTCCCCGCACAGTCTCTCCGATCGCTGGTCGAATCACGGAAGTGTGCAAACCCGCGTGTAAGGCGTGTGTCTAACCAGGACATTCGCCAGAGTGGCTTGCACAGATCCGTACACACACTTTCAGTGGATGGATGGACGCAGAAGAGATGCTCCCCGACAGACACGTGGCTCGACGGACATGTGAAAGAAAACAAGAGAAAACAGACAGCAGGTGATACCAGGGACAGGCACTGAGGACAAGGAGACCATGAGGTCCAAGAGGACAGGGATGACCTTGGGGTGGCAGAAGGGATTGTGCTAAGAGAACTGGAGGTCCTGAGGTCCACGTGAGTGAGCTGTTCTTTTGCTCACCACCCTGTGCCCTGCGACCCAGCCCCTGACCCCCGGTGGCCCCATGAGGATGTCCACATGGGGTCGGGGTTCAAGCTGACCACCCTGAGCTGGGCGGTGGACTCACACTTCCAGAGACAACACTCCCAGCTGGCTGCAAGCCCAGTTGTGAAGGGCAGAGGTTCAGTGACTCACACCCTTGTATAACCCTCTCTCCTTCAGCATGGGAGGGGCCCTTGGATGTGACAGATGATACAGCCACAGTTAAAGTTATGTGATCTGGCAAAAGTCAAGGGGTTTTGCAGATACCATGATGTTTCCTTAATGGTATAACTTTGAGCTCTGAAAAGGAAGATTATCCTGGGTGGGTCTGGCTTAATCAGGGGACTCCTTTAAAAGGGTCTTTCGTGAAAGACAGATTCTCCTGTTGGCCTGGACAGACCAAGCTATGAGGTGTTCGTGAGCCGCAAGGAGCTGGATTCTCCTCAGCCAGTGAGCTTGGAAGAGGACGCTGGGCCGTTGAGGAGGCTGCAACCCCTCCTTCCCCCCATCGCCTCTACTGCAGCCCTGTGAGATCCTGAGCCCCGGTCCAGCTAAGCCACGCCCAGAATCCTGACCCACAGAAACTGTGAGATAGCAAGCGTGCTTGCTCTGTTCAGCTGCTACACTTGTGGTCATTTGTTACCGAGTCGTAGATAACCCATGGCAAAGTAAAGGAAAGCTGGAACACAGGGATTCAGGATTGCTTGGAATCATCGAGAATGATCAGAGGTCAGGGGAGGATCAGGAGAGGGACCTAAAACACAAAACACCCCATGGAGGATTGTTCTGGGCGCTCCCAATGTCCTATCTCATTTAAACTTCCCTCCCCTTCTAGAAGTAAATATCCAACATCATGTTACCAGAAGTTGCCATCTTGGAAGACTTTGATAACTCCCTGCAGGTCACAGAGCGAGCTCAGAGTCTGACGAAGGTCCTCCAGGTCCTCCCGACGCAGGCAGCTCATGTCTCTACTCCACCTTACATCACAGGCTCAGGAGAGAAGTCCCAGGGTCACAAGGTAAAGGGGACGAAGGCCGCCAAGATGGTCAAACAGTAGGACAGAGCTCGGTGGCCTGCCGTTGCTGCTCTCATAGCTGCTTAGAGATCTTTTCTCCTCGGGAACAGCCTCTCCAAATTGCTTCCCCCCCCCACAAAAAAAATAATAATAATGCTTGCACAGGGAGGAGAAGGAAGGATGAGCTCGTATACGAGCATATTTATATCCAGAGATATTCCTGGCAGACGTCAGCAGCTCTGGGCTGCGATGGGAAAATTGACATTTTGGTGACCAGCATTTCCCAAACCACTCAAAAAAGAAACCAAGCTCCCCTACACACACACACACGCACACACACACTGTCAGACCAGCGGAGGGAAAACAACGTGCTCCTGTCCAACTCCCCTGGGTCACGCAGACCCTTACTTTCAATGCTGGCTCCCAGCTGTTTTCCTCACAACTTTCGCTGAACGAGAATTCTCTGCCAAGTTGCGTGGACCTCTGCTCAGCCCCAAAGCCCTCAGGAGAAAAATCTGTTTGGGGTTTTTGCTTTTGTTTTGTTTTAATGTGTTTTTTTTTTTTTTCCCTACTCTGATCACCTTGCAACAGTTCCCTATGTCACTGATCTCTTCCCCGCTGAGCACCTCCCGGCCACAGGCAGCTCGAAGTCACTGTCATTCCTCCAGGCTCCCGGGGTCCTGGGCGTCCAAACCCCCGCCTCTCGACCTCTTTCCATTGAAGACCAGGAGCCTCGGGCTTGACCGAGGACAGGAACACCCTGGGAGGAGGAAGGGGTCGGAAGAATAACGTCTCCCCTCCCCCCTGCTCACATCTCAATTCCAGGAATCTGTTACACTCCACGGCAAAGGGGGAATGAAGATACCAGATGGAATTAAAGTTGGCAATCAGCTGACCCTGCCATCAGGTTTACCCAGGGGGTCCCAATGTAATCACAAGCATCCTAAAAGCGTGGAAGAGGGAGGCAGAAGTGGGGCAGGGGGATTAGAGTCACCTGAGGGGTAAGGGCTAGTCCCCACCACTGTTGGCTCTGAAGATGGGAAGAAGTCACCACGAGCCAAAGAGCATGGTTGGCCTCTAGAAGCTGGAACGGGGGTAGGAAACGGTTCTCCCCTAGATCCTCCAGAAGGGACCGTAGGTCTGACAGTACCTCGATCTTAGCCCATGAGAACTCGTTTCAGACTTCTGACCTCCAGAACTGCAAGGTAATAAGTTTGCGTCCCTTTAATCCACTGAACTCGCAGTAACTTGTTACTGCAGGACTAGGAAAGTAACACACTGTGTAGTGTATGGAAAGGGGACATGGTCGCTGAGATGCTCCTGTGCCTTCCACCTGCCTGGAAACCCCCTGGCGGCCAGGACGAGGCTCCCAATGGGAACGTTGCTGGGATTACTTTGCCTCCCTTCTGACCCAGGAAGGGAACGGCCTCACCCAGAAAACCTTGTGTGCACAAAGGACTGGTCTGATCCAAAGAATGAAGGCAAGGATCAGAGAATTCCCGCAGAGGTCTGAACTCAGGGCACTAAAAGTTGTCCCAGGAGCTTGTCCTATAGGGTCTTCACCTGTCACCTCCGGACCCTGTAAGGGTTGCGTTCTCCTGAGACCTGAGCAGTTTTGTATGTGATCCAGGAAACCTGGGGCCCACTCGTGTAGAAGGTTGTAAATCAGTTCAACCCAACACCATGTAGGTACACAGTTTGGGTTTTATTTTCGGGTGACATCAACTACTGAGCGAGCTTCTTGAGAGCAGAAACTTGTACTTCCCGATGAGCCTTGATTAGGAGCCAATTCCTATCAGGTAGAGCTTATAACCCCGGGCACATTCTACATGTCCAATAACTGTTTGGGCTTCAGAATGGATCCCTCCCACCCCGCACCCCGAGGAGGGAAAGCCTACAGCCTTTGCAAGCTAAGCCCGACCCCCGCTCTGACCCCCTCCCCCCTTGACTACCACCCTCCTGCCCCCACG
>CM053619.1:3728137-3778472 GCA_028646535.1 Procyon lotor
GGGGGGGGAGGAGCTCGCACCCACCGCCGCGCAGCCCCTGCGCCCCCGCCGCCCGCCGGGACCCCGCTCCCGCCGCTCCCCGGGGCGGCCGCCGGCTCCGGGCCCCGCTCGCCGCGCCTGATTGGCTGAGCTGCTGTCAGGAGTAAAAAAGTATCGGATGGCAAACTTGGGCCCTTCATAAAGGCGTGGTGGCGATACTCCGCGGTCGCGGGCAGCCTATGACATCAGCCGGGCACGCCTGGGATGCCGCCGCGTCGGGCCGGACTCGGCGCAGGAGGAGGGTCCCGCCGGCTCGGAGTCAGTTAGCCCCGCGCAGCGAGGGGGGAGCCGCCAGCCTCCTGGGGACACCGGTTTCGGCCGCCGGCCGCCGCGGTCCTCCTACCCAGGGGCGCCCCTGGAGAGTTGGATGCGTTCTGGGTTGTCAGCTGCGCTCCGCTGGGCTCCCGGGAGCCCGTTCCCGGTGGAAAACAGGGGGCGTCTGGCCAAGGGACCAGCGGCTCGTTGACACTCAACATGACACTCCTGGGTTCTGAGCATTCTTTGCTGATTAGGAGCAAATTCAGATCAGGTAGGGCTAAGTCGCTTAGCATTCCTTGTTAACTTTCCTCTTCCGCGGCTCGCAACTGCTTCCCAACCAGCGTTCCAGAGCCGGCCGGGGCTCCTTCCACTTTGTCCCCCCCCCCCCCAAAGCACATTTTTTTGAAAGTGAAGACTTTTATTTGACTTTGGGGTTTGGGGAGGGTGGGGGGGGCGGGAAATTTGAATGTTTTCCGTTTTCAGTGCTTTGAATTGTTGGATGTGATTTTTGTTTGTTTTTCTTTTTTCTTTTTTTTTTTGTTCTGTACCTGTGAATAGACATTTTGGAGGGGTCCGTCCGAAAGGAAGGACTTTGAAAATGAACAAATAAGGGATTTCAAGTTGGAGAGCTCCACAATATCAGTTGTAACTGCTGAGAAGACGAACCTGACGCTGTGTATTAATAGATACAGGGTCCCTTAAAATGTAGCTAATCCAAACAAATGTATTTCCCAAAAAAGTCACTTGGGGGAAGTAAAAATAGCAAATTTGGAGCACACGAAGTATTTAGGATGACATCACTGTAGGAAAAAAAAAAAAAAAAGTCCAGTGCCACAAATATTTTTTCCCAAACCATCTGATATTTATAAATGGAGCATTTCCCCCCTCCCCAAAATTTCTGTGTTAGTGGCGCATACAGAAACTTCTCAGAGAGGACGCGGAGTGAAGGTGAGTGGAAGGGAGAGCCGGGAAGTCAAGCAGCTCGCCATGAAGGGTTGTTCTAGGCGCCCATGGAAGGTGCCAATGTGTGGTTCTTCAGGTTTAGACAGGGAGACAGACGCTGGCCCCCTGAAGTTCTTCTCAGTAGCAGTGTGTGTAATACTGGTTTTATAAAAGCGGCGACAAACCACTCAATAAATGGCAGAATTCCTACTTAGAAGGTGGATTACTGTCTGAGAACTCCTGTGTGAACATTCCCGGTAACAGGTGGCGGTAGGATGCGGGCCTCGTTTCCACTGATTCTCCGCAGCTTTGCCAAATGGGACCACTCAGTGTTTTCACTTGGGAATTCGTGCTTCAAAAATGGGTGTTGGAAAGTAAGGGCCATCTGGGAGTTCCTTAGAACTGGCTTTTGGGTGATCTGTGGGATCCCTTGGGGGTTTTCTAAGGCTCTGTACTGTTGAAGGGAGATGACCATTCAAGAGTTTCCGGGGCCACGAGCCTTGGTGCCCTGAGGCTCTGGGGTGAACCTGCCAGGCGCTGGGTTGCACGGTGGATGATGATGTCCTTCTTCTGCTTTCCCTAGTGAGGTGCGCTGGTTGGTCTGTTAATCCGCCAGAGACCTTGCCGCTGCTTTGCGATGTGGTTCAAACCGCAGGGGAACACTGCCACCTTCCTGAAGAAGGGAAGACGCGTATTGGTTTTTGCAAGAAGCTAAGCTGATTTCTGATGCTGGTGTAGGGGGCAGGGGAGGGGCTGGTTTGTCTCTAAAAGGATTTGAAGAGCTTGATAGGAGTATTGCAAAACAGACTTAGGGAACTCATCAAGGAATCCTTCCTCGGGGAAAGCCTGGAGGAGAGGGAATTCCTAATTCCTGATTTAGTGGGTTAGTGGAGTCCTGGTGTTTCCCAGAAGCCTGGAGCTTCTGAGAATTCCAGTTGCCTGCTCGCTTTGTCTCTCTCTCTCTCTCTCTCTCTCTTTTTTCTTTTCTTTTTCTCCTTTCTCTCTTCTCCCTTTTTTTTTCTTTTCTTTTCTTCCTTTCAGGCTTGGATAGGCTTTTGCATCACAGGAAAGGGTAGCTTCAGGAAGGCATATCAACGCAGATATGGGCATGCTTAATCCTCCAGCTTTGATAAACGGCCCAACTGGGGGTCTGGAAATGGACAAAGCACTCTGGTGACTGCAGATACACGGGGCTGATAATCTCCTGAAAGACACAGAAGAAAAACAAGCAGCATGCGGAACCAAGTAAATGTCCTGTTGCAGAGCTGGATGATTCTTCCTGGATAGAATTACATAAAGTCCGGCTGCACCAGCTCAGGCCTTGGGTAGGCAGCCTGCTAGCAAAGAGGGCCTGCCTCTTCCTAAGAGAACATCGCTTATTCTGTGTTTAACAATGGCTAGGAAAGCCTCTTCTCTGTTTTCATTTCTGCTCCGTTTGCTTTTTTCTTCTTCGCGTTCAGGAGCTACTCGTATCGTACATTCGTAAAACTCTCTCACTGCCAGTGTTGTCTTTGCTGGTAGACCCTGTGTAAAATTATTTGAAAAACTAAATGCAGCTAAATTGTTCTCTGATCACAGCAAGACGTCCCATGTTTGTGGGCTTGTTTATAAGTGAGCAAATGCCAACCAGCTTTCTGTAAACTATGCTCGCGTGACCTTGTTATTAAGGACGAAATCCTGCTAGGGGAGCGGTAAACTGGGATATTTTACGTATTTAATGATATAAACTCCTCTTATTTGAGAGGCTGTGGGGTTTCATGGTTGAGTGTGCGAATCTAGAGCCAAACTGGTTGGGTGTTTTTCAGGCGTCTCTACTTTCCAGCTGTATAACCTTGACCTTAGATAAATGTCCTAATTCTCTCTGCCGCAGTTTGCTTCATCCGAATAATGGTGGTTATACGAAGCAATTTGCTTCATCTAAATTATGGTGGTTGCAAGGATTAAATGTGATAATACAAGCAGAGCATTTTAGAAATGCCGGGTACGTGGTAAGCCCTTGAAAAATATTGTTATGACAGGGCAGGATCCCGGGTCGGTCACTTCCTCTCTCCAGGTCTCGGTTACTTAACCTGTAAATGTCAGAAAGGCAGACCCTTTCATAACATTTTATGGTTTTATGAAGACGCACGAAGACCGGGAGCAAACAAAATTGTGATGGAGCTGTGTAGCCGTGTGACATAAATGGTAGTTTCTGTAAATGCAGTCAGTAGTATTACTTTTGGACTGATCACTTTTTTACTTTCTAAAAATTCCCACTGGCTTTGTCAATATCCGTGATCAACATCTCTGTAACCAGTTACCATCAATACCATAAGGCTTGTGTCAACAAATCTCAGACTCCGACGTATGGGTACACACACACACGCATACAAACACACACAACGCACAAAGGATCAAAAGGAGAGAGAGGTCCATTCGTGGATTTCCCTTCAAGAGAATGGCTGTGTTTCTTTGGCTTTTTGTCTCTTCTTCTGACTCAAACAGTCCACGCAAAGGCAAACTCTGATACCCCCCATAATCTTGCCTCCTTCCCCCACAAATTTAGGGCCATCAGATTTAAGAAGTAAAAACACAGGATGCCCAGTTGAATTTGAATTTCAGATAAACAATGAATAACTTTTTATTTGGCGTATTGCCAAATTAGGGACATGCTGTTATCTGAAAATCCAGATTGAACTAGCCATTCTGTATTTTCTCTGGCAACCCTACCTTCAACCTGACCGGCCTTCGACCAGCTCTCTCTGCTGGCCCTTCCAATACACCGTCGA
The DNA here is from genome assembly GCA_028646535.1 of Procyon lotor. NCBI lineage: Eukaryota > Metazoa > Chordata > Mammalia > Carnivora > Procyonidae > Procyon > Procyon lotor. The sequence continues at coordinate 3,732,145 of CM053619.1, forward strand.
GCTCTCGAGATTCTGGGTGCCCAACGATGCCTCAAAATGCATAACTGGCATTTTAGGCATGAAAGGGGAGAGTCGGAATGAGAAGGGGGTGCCAGGAGCATGAATGCTGGGTCACCTGGGGTGGAAGCCAGAGAAAGAACACGGGACCTTCTCTTTGGGCTTTCTGGCGGGGAGCGGAGTTGAGACTGGGCAGACAGGCTGATTGGTGCTCAAGTTCAAGGACTCCCCAGCTTGTGGTCGCAGCCCAAAGAAGCCAAGACACATGCAAAGCAGGCACTGGAGAGCCAGTGGCCGACTCTGTCGATCGGGTTGAATCTGCAATTGCTTCCAGCCCGAAGATCTGATATTTTTTTCCCCCCAAGGGAATGGCCTTGAATATTTTTGTAACGTTTGAAAACGACAAGCTTCATAAAACCCTTACGGTGATGTTTTGGGACCGTTGTGTTCTCAGGGGTCTGGACAGACAGTAGGTGTTCAATGCAGATTTCTTGAATGGATAAATGGATAAATGAATCACACCTGTCGTCTTTGCAATTAATCTAAGATTAATCTAAAATAATCTAACTGTTTGTGAGCGCATGCGTTGCTTCAGTAGTTCACGGAAGACCACTTTTTCCCCCCCGTGAAGCCTCCTTGAGCTCAAATATCTTAACCACTCAATTCCATCTTGCTATTGAAAAAGACCAGGAGATTATTTTTAAAATTTGGGAAAACTTGTTCTATCAAGATCTTTCAGGAATTTCTCCTGGATGCACGCAGAATAGAAGGAAGCGAAGGGCTAATTTTCACTCTGGGTGTCCATTACAGACTGTTCCTAGCCGAACTAATTCTTTCCTTTTTTTTTTAATTAACTAATTAATTTTTTAAATTAATGAACTAATTCTTTCTTTGCCACTAATTCCTTTCTCAGCAGTGGTGTTATCTGCCTCCTGTAGCAAATTACCACAAAGTTGGTGGCTTGATACAACGCGAATCTATTATCTTCTAGTGACAGAGGTCAGAAGTCTGAGAAGGGTCTCGCTAGGCTAAAATCCAGGTGTTAGCAGGGCTGTGTGTGTGCCTTTTGGAGACTCCAAAGAACCTGTTTTCTTGACTCTGAGATCCTAGAGGCACCCAGTTCTCTTGGTTCATGGTCCCTTCTGCCATCTACAGGGACAACAGTGTAGCAATTTCAAATCCCTCTCTCACTTGGACATGTAAGAATTTCGTCACTCTATTGGACTCATTCAGGATAATCGCCCCATTTTAAGGTCCGCTGAATTCCACCCACAGCCTTGGGTGGAATAAGACATAGGGCATGGGGGATATCATGGCCATAGATGGAAAGAGAAAGAAAGAGGAGAGAGTTAGGGGTGGGGAAAGGTGAGCTCTCTGTTCTCTTGTTCACAAGGGCACTGATCCCTCGGAGGGCTGGGGGGGCAGTGCTTACCCTCATGACCTCATCTACACCTCATTTTTCCCAAAGGAAGTACATCCCATTGGGGTTTAGGGCTTCAACATATGGAGAGGGAGGTGCAGGACACAATCCCTAAGACCATGCGAAGTAACGTATTCATAGGTCCCAGGGATTAGGATGTGGACATCTTGTGGGAGGGGCACATTAGTATGCTTATGATCCCACCGTCTAATATGGCGTTCCCACCTTCCTTACCTCCACCATCCCTCTGTCCTGCAGACTTCGTTCTGCAGAACTTTTCCCTTAATATGGATTATGGGACCACAATCCCAGTGATTTCCCCACTGTGGTCCACAGAAGACTGATTCCTCAGAACCGTAACATTTGTGGGGCAAGACGTTTGTAACCAAAGGGAGACACAGTGTGATGGAAAAATTACACAGGATCTTTAACTGCGGGATTTCTGGAAGACCTTAAGGTTCTGGTGTGTAATATGAGCATTTTTAAAAAAGGTTTTTCTTTTTATTTATTTTTGAGAGAGAGAGCACAAGCAGAGGGACTGGCAGAGGGAGAAGTCCCGACGTGGGACTCAATCTCAGGATGCTGGGATCATGATCTGAGCCGAAAGCAGACGCTTAACCCCCTGAGCCCCCCAGGCACCCTATATTGTGAACTTTTAAAAAGTAGTGATTCCCAAATGTGTTTCACCTTATATTCACACAGCATGCTGTGGGGCAGGTTTAGCTGGATAAACACACTGTGGAAAATTCTCTGAACAGAGAAGCTCACAGTTGGCAACAGTGAATTCTTTAATGGGGTGAATTTCTATAGGTAGGTTCCTGGCAGGCCCTTTCCTGCTACTCCCCCCCCCCAACCCCCCCGCCACCCAGGTTAGCATTCTGATGGTTTTCCTTCCTAGCTGCTGACTTAGATGCCGACTAACCTTTTCTCTCCTTGGATCTCACTGCTCCCCGCTCCCCCCAGGGATTATCTTTGTAGGATTGTAACCCTGTCCTCAAGAAGCTCACAGGTGGCCTGTGAGATGCTGTGTGTGAATTACGTATTATTCCTTCATTCATCCGACAACTATTTCTTCCATGTTTCCCTTGCAGTGGATGTTACTAGAGAAGCTGGGGGCTGGGTATACAGTTGGAGAGCAGGAAAGAAACCTTTCCTCTCCTCACACAGAGTCTTAGAGCCGACCTTCCGTTACTCTGTGCGTGGTTCTCTGTGCGTGGTTCCGGCAAACTGTGCCTTCAGAAATCTACATGAGAACACAATTAACAGGACCTTAAAAGATGAGTTCATTTTCATTCCTAAATGGGAATTTAAAGTCTTTTTCAAAAGCCAAAGGAACACTCGGGGTCTGGCTCAGGCCACCTCCTTTTTCTTTCTTTTTTTTTTTTATTTATTTGACACAGAGAGATCACAAGTAGGCAGAGAGGCAGGCAGAGAGAGAGGGGGAAGCAGGCTCCCCGCCGAGCAGAGAGCCCTTTGATCGGGGCTCAATCCCAGGACCCTGGGATCATGACCTGAGCCAAAGGCAGAGGCTTTAACCCTCTGAGCCACCCAGGCGCCCCTCAGGCCACCTCCTTGAGACCATTGCTGTTCCCTCCTGTCCTAGCTGTGTGAGATGTACTGTACTGAGTGGCCAGACTTCACCATCTTTGTTACTGGGGCAAGAGCCCCGATCACCCATCCACCTTCTTCTTATCCATAGCTCTTATCATTAATCAGGTATATTAAACATTTGACTTGGTTACTTGTTTGTTATTTACCCACCAGAGAGGCCAGAATTTTTGTTCATTTTTTTCGCTGCTTTCTTCCCCAGCATGTAGAACCGTGATTGGCATAGAGGGCACCATTAAATATGTATCACAGATACATTTTATCCTTCCCCCAAAGACTATTCAAAAGCAATAGAAGTAAACAATCCGGGTTTGTTTGGTGTTTTTTTTAAGATTTTATTTGAGAGCCAGAGAGAGCATGAGCAGGGGGTGGGGGGCAAAGGGAGGGAGAGATGCAGACTCCCTGCTGAGCAGGGAGCCCAATATTGGGCTCGATCCTGGGACCCCAGGATCATGACCTGAGTTAAAGGCAGATGTTTAACCGACTGAGCCACCCAGGTGCCCCAGCAATCTATGTTTTTATATATTTTTAGGCATAGGTGTTGTGTATTAAAACTAGAACAGCTAGGGCAGGAGAGAGTATAAATACAAAATTCAGAAAAGTAGTTCCTCTGGGGTGGGGGCAACTGGGTGAGGAGGTAGGGTATAGCCTAAGCTAAGGAAACAGTTGCTGGTGGAGTTCTTAGGTTAGGCAGTGGGTGCCTGTGTGTTTATTATTAAGCAAGTTAATTAAACAGGGTTCATTCAGGGCTCAGCGATCCTATGTGGCAGTGTAACACGAATCAAGGACTATGATTAGTCCAATTTAGTGTGGCCAGGGTCCTTTACAAAAATTAAGGTTTTCAAGACCAGAAAGAGTAACATTCATCTTTTCTCTGCTACAGTGTGTGGCAGGCATGGCAGGAAGACTTAGTCAAGTTGGATTGAACCAGATTGGATGGATTCTAATCTTGTTGAATTAAATTGGAGAGAAACCAGCACACGGCTAGCCCAGGAGTGCTCGGCCCTAGGGTCCGACTTCAGGGAAGCCAAACGTGAATAGAAGGTGCTAGAGCATAAGGTGATCTTTCATCGCCTCTATATCCCTGTTATTAGCAAGAACTCGCTGGCCATCTAGCAGATGGTGACCAGCTAGCTTGCATCTCTGCCCAGATCCGGAAGGAGGAACCAGCAAGTGCATTTCGCAGGTGTCTGCCTTCCCAGGCCCACTCAGGCTCTCCCATGGGCAGGGCCATGGCAGGGGTGGGGGAGCCCATCACATGCCCTCTGATTCCATGACCTTGGGCTGGGAATCAACCCTGCTCACTGGGCCTTTGTTTCCATACTGATAAAATGATTCATGCCATTTGTGAGGGAAATACCTTTGCAGAATTGTTGATGGCTTCTTTTCTTTTTTTAAGATTGATTTATTTGACAGATCACAAGTAGGCAGAGAGGCAGGCAGAGAGAGAGGGGGAAGCAGGCTCCCCACTCAGCAGAGAGCCCGATGTGGGGCTGGATCCCAGGACTCCAAGACCATGACATGAGCGGAAGGCAGAGGTTTAACCCACTGAGCGACCCAGGCGCCCTATTTATGGTTTCTTGTACAGAAAGAAGTCCCTTGGGGCACCTGGGTGGCACAGTCGTTGGGTGTCTGCCTTCGGCTCGGGTCATGATCCAGGGGTCCTGGGATCGAGCCCCGCATTGGGCTCCCTGCTTGGCGGGAAGCCTGCTTCTCTCTTTCCCACTCGCCCTGCTTGTGTTTCCTCTCTCTATTGTCTATCTCTATCAAATAAATAAAACCTTTAAAAAAAAAAAAAGAGAGAAGTCCCTGTCCCCATATGGGAAGGGATAACATGACCTGGTGACATGTGAATTGGACAAGAGAGACACATGGAGGACTTAAAAGCTTTTGCTGGACATAAATAGGATTTAAAAAAAAAAAAGAAAAATACAAAACTCAGGGGCATCTGGGTGGTTCAGTGGGTTAAAAAAAAAATACAAAACTCGTAGCCAAGGAATTGTGTTACAGCCTTCCTCTTTCTGTGCTTAGATGTTCACCTTTCTAAGCTGGTAGAGTTTGGTAGTTTTTGTGTTTTTTGTTTTTTTTTTTTAAGATTTTATTTATTTATTTGACAGAGAGAGATCACGAGTAGGCAGAGAGGCAGGCAGAGGGAGAGGGGGAAGCAGGCTCCCCGCTGAGCAGAGAGCCCCATGTGGGGCTCGATCCCAGGACCCTGAGATCATGACCCGAGCCGAAGGCAGAGGCTTTAACCCACTGAGCCACCCAGGCGCCCCAATTTCTTCCTCTTCTCCTGTTGGTTGGCGGAAGATACATTTTTCCCATTTCCCCATAGGCGCTATTGGAGTACCTACTTCTCTCATCATTTCGATCACTCCAGTGGAAGTTTGTTGTATCCAGCCACCTTAGATTTAAAGGAGTAGCAAGGTAGCAGCAGAAATACTGACTTTACGCTACTGTAACATTGTAAAATGTATGTGACAGCTTCGCTCATGCATGGAGACTTAGCCAACCCTCAGTGTGTGTGGCACTGAAGAGTGGATCCACAACCTCTCAGATACTTAGGATGTCTTGCCTAGCACGCCTTGCTGGCACCCCAGTTTGATCTATCACCTAAGTAAGTCTTCAACCCTCAATCTGCATCTCGTTCTTCTCTGCCTCTTGAGCCCCTTCTCAGCCCCTTAAGTGAAAAGTCATCCATTCTTTCCTAGGAAGCAAAGTCAGGTGGCCCCAGGGAATATCCTCCTTTCACAGATGAGAAATAACTAGAATGTCGCCCATGGCTTTCTGACTTTCCTATTTATAAACATTCTTCCTTCCGGAAGTCATTCGACTTTGTTCTCCTCAGGACTGGTGGGGCTGGTTTCCCTATCTGAGGTCAATTTCCATGTGGAACTTTTTTGGTACTCAAGCTCCAGGTGGGGCGAAAAGGCTCCAAAACAGGGCAAAATCAGAAAATGCTATTCAACATTAATTGAAAAGTAATCTCCTCCATACTTTAAAAGTTGTTACTCTTTTGTGTTTCCTTCCTGTCCTTGTCCAGATGCGTAAAAATTTTTATAAGTTACGGTGAGAGTATACATAAGTTTATGATCGTTTTTATCAGAGAGCATGATATAAGTGTTTTCTGAGCTGCTATGTAGTAACACATTCTTGTTTTGAAGATTTTTTTCAAAGTCCATCAAGTAAGTGTATAGTAATTTGTTAAACCTTTTCTACTTGGGTTGGAAAATGAAGCCAGTTATAATTTTTTTTTTAAAGATTTTATTTATTTGACAGAGAGAAACACAGCGAGAGAGGGAACACAAGCAGAGGGAATGGTAGCAGGAGAAGCAGGCTTTCCGCTGAGCAGGGAGCCCAATGCGGGGCTCAATCCCAGTACCCTGGGATCATGACCTGAGCCGAAGGCAGACGCTTAACGACTGAGCCACCCAGGCGCCCCATAATTTTTATATTATAAGTAATATTACTATAAAAATCTTAATGCACATAACCTTTTTAATTCCCCAGGATTGTTTTATAGGATACTCATCATTTAGAGTAAATATCCAAGTGTGGGAATGATGGTTATGAATCTTTATGATCCACTTTGGTAGCTAATATTTCTGGAGCACCTACAATGTACCAAGCCTAACCCAAGTCCAATTTCCATATGGCAGTGAATGCTCGCCCTTGTAATTGAACTAGCTCAGAGTTGTCCTGGGTACTTATTCAGCGGTGACTAGTAACCAGTAAGCTTTTCACACCTTTCCAGTCTAAAAAAGGAAAAGGAGCCGCGGTCAAAGGATACCTTTGGAAAGTTCTGTGTGATCTGCTCTTTGGGGACCATCTGTTACCAGATAGGATTGATGCATCCTCAAAGGGGAAGCAAAGAGGACTAGGAGTTAATGAGAACCTATTATCCATAGCGCTGTTATGATCTCATTTAATCCTTACAGAATGCTGTGGGACAGCTGTGATTATCCCCCATTTTATAGATGAAGAAGCTGAGGCTCACAGCAACTTGGTCAGTGCAACGTAACCAATACTTGATGGAGGCCATCCAATCCCGTTGGTTTCACTGTGTCAGTATGATCATTGCTATTATAGCCTAAAAGCTCTTTCTTCCTACCCCCCAACCCTACCCTCTACCCTTTCCACCTCCAACATGTATGCCCACTTGCCCAAGTGGATTTCATATGCTTCATTCTGGACCACAACTCTGGGCATATACCCAATTACCATTCTTGTCCGTAATTTCCTAAATAGTGCTTTATCAAGAGATTTGTTTCTAGTACGAGTTATTAAATTATACATGCCCTCCTCCCAGAATTTTAGGACTTTTAATGAAAGCTGACTACTCAAATCTCAGTTTGAGAACAAAAATTCGAGAAATTTTTAAAAACCAACACCGACAAGAATAGGCTTGCCCCAAGACCCTAAACATAGCTATTAAAAAAAAAATTTATATATATATATATATATATATATATATATAAAAATCTAGTACCAGAGGGTAGAATGGTGGTTGCCAGGGGCTAGAGGGTGGGAGAAATAGGGAGGCTGGTAACCTTCAGTAATAAGATGAATCAAGTTTATGGATTTAATGTGTCACATGGTGACTGTAGTTGAGAACATTATGTGTATGACTGAAATTTGCTAAGAGCCCAAACTTAAGTGTTCTCACCAAAGGAACAAACAAAGGTAAATATCTGAGTGAGAGCCCTGTTAACTAGCTCAGTGGTGGGTGTCCTTCCATAATGAGTATGCACAGCAAAGCATCATCTTGCCCACTCTTAACTTATAGTTTTGTCCATTATACCACAATAAAACTAGGGGGGAAAAAGATATACTTATGTAGTAATTTATATTAGGAGTAAAACATATTATCAGCGGGTCAGAATTGTATGTGTGTACACATACACACATTTATGTGTACGAATTTCATCCCTAATTATTAAACTAAATTAAGCTAATTTAATTTATAATTTGATCCCTAATTAAACTAATAATGGCTATCAAATTAGCAATAATGTATGTGATGAAAGTGTGTTGGGAAAATTGATGTCCTTTTGGAAGTAAATGAATTCAACTGTTTATGAGTCTTTTTAAAAAAAATCCATATGGATTAAAGAGGTAAGGAAATCTGTAAAATAGTGGTAGAAAACAGAATCGTTTTATAATCTTGGAGTAAGACATGCCTTCCAAAGCATATTACTGAAGTCAGGGGAGAATAAAAATCAATGTATCTGGCCACTTAAAAAGTTTAAAATGGTACATGGGAAAAAGAAAATTAGCACAAGAAATTTAAAAATCAAACAGTCAATTGAAAGAAAACACTTGGAATGTGTATTCAAACAAAGTTATTAAAAGGACTTGTATAAACAATAGGATTAAAAGTCTGCAACCTAAAGAGCAGGATAATTCAAAGGAAAAAAATCGTCACTAAGCACATAAAATATATTCACTGGCATCCAAGAATATGCAGATTGAAAGCATTTTTTCCGAACATCAGATTTGCAAAAATGCCAAATGTTGATAACATCAAGTATTTTCCAAGCGTGGAGAAAACAGACACCTTATCCCCTTAGTCAGCACGTCTAAAAGCCTCAAGGGTTAGAGTTTGCCAGTTTCTGTTGAATTTTAAATGAACTCACTATCAACCAAGATACATTAAAGCATCTAATTGAAAGAAACATTTGAGGAGGGCACGTATTGCATGGAGCACTGGGTGTGGTGCATGAACAATTAATCTTGTAACACTGAAAAAATAAACATATTTGGGGGAAAAAAAAGAAACATTTGTATGTACAGGGATTTTCAGGACATCACAGTTTGTAATGTCAAAGAGGATGGAAACAGCATAAACTTCCATCAGTGGGGGGTGTGGTTAATTATGCTACATGCATGAAATATGATAAAATACAATGCAAAGCAAAAAAGAGATAAGATTCTGTATGAACTGACATGGAAAGATCTCCAAGACATATGCTTAGTTTAAAAAAAAAATTATGAAATAATCAGGCAGCATATTTGCATTTTTATTTTTAAAAAGAGGTATAAGTACACAGAAAAAAAACTTCAAGGCTATAAGTCAAACTGTTCACAGTGATACCCGGGGGCAAGAGGAAGGCAGATCTTTTTTTTTTTTTTTTTAAGGAAGGCAGATCTTATCTTTTTTAATATGTGTATATGTATATACATACATCATTTGAATCTTTTAAAACAAGGTTGTATTGGTATTTATGGAATTAAGTTTTTATTTTGAATGTTCTTTTTTAAAAGATTTTACTTATTTATTTTTTGAAAAAACAGGAGAGGAGTGAGGGGTAGGGGAGGAGCAGAGGGATAGGGGGAAGCAGGCTCCCCACTGAGCAGGGAGCCCCAGGCTCCGGGCTCCATCCCAGGACCCTGAGATCCTGACCTGAGCCTAAGGCAGATGCTTAACCAACTGAGCCACCCAAGTGCCCCTGAGAAATTTTTAAATATGCCAGCATCTGAAGAGAAACTGACAACATCATCATCATAGTAGAAGACACGTTTCTGTAAATCTAATCAAATAGACAGACATTCAAAATGGGATTTGTAGGATGTGAGCCCTAAAGTTAAATTGTCAGAAGACAGTTTTGAATTTAGTGCCCACCCCCAACACGACACACACTGAAATGTCAATAAATTTAAAACCTCAAAGTCATTTCTTGAGCATAGGCAGTTTTGAAAAGAAAATACTTTGAAAAGTTGAAGTATTTTAAGCTCCGCAAGTTAGGAATCAAAACACATCACAAACGTACCCAAAGTGTTGAAGCATATGCATAGGAAAAAGCCGAGAAAGACTCATCCCCAAGTGATTATCTCTGGGCAGTAAGATTGGGAGTAATGTTGAATTTTTCTTATTCTTTCTTATATTCCCATATTCTTTATTTTGATTATTTAGTGTCTCCTAGGTCTGCTATAATAATCAGGAATGACTTGGGTAATAAATCAACTAGCAGTGAGCATTGTTTGCTTATTTAAGCCCTGGAGGATTGGCAATTAGAATTTATCTGAGGAATTAGATGAGGAGGTGGTTGAGCACCTGGGCGGCTTAAGTTCTTGATAAATTCCCACCCATCCTAAAGCATGCTCACATTCAAACTATAACCCAGGGGCATCCGGGTGGCTCAGTCAACTAAATGTTTGCCTCCAGCTCAAGTCATGATCTCAGGGTCCTGGGATTGAGCCCTTTGTCAGGCTCTCCCTGATCCGTGGAGAGTCTGCTTCTCTCCTTCCCCTCCCCCACTGCCCCTCACCCCAGGCTCATGCTCTCTCTCTCTCTCTCTCTCTCTCTCTCTCAAATAAATAAATAAAATCTTAAAAAAAAAAAAAATCTGCAAACTAAAATCCTCGCTCCTCTGCGAGGACTGAAAACCCCTGGCCCCTCATGTTAATCAGCGCTGGAAACTGTAAATCTATGTTTTGTTGGGATGGGCTCCACAGTCTGGTTGCTGTGGGTTCCAATCCTGGCTCTACCCTTCCTGGTTGTAGGCAAACCTCCACTTCTCTCTTGGTAGAGATGGCAACAAAGATGCCTTCCCCACGGAGATCCTGTGAGGCTTTAGTGAGAAAGCATAGAAGTGTTTGATGTAGTTCAGGGATGTGCTCAGGTGTGCAAAAAATTGTAGCAGTTTTATTCACAGATGAATAGCAATTCTATGTTAATGGTTAGTGTAACTATGATATGGTGTGTTAAGGTCCAATACTTTTAAATCATTTAAATGTTATTATAAAACACATTGTTTCTAAATGGTGCGTGGGCTCTCTCTCGCTCCCTCTCTCTCTTTCTAATTTATTTATTTGACAGAGAGAGAGACAGCAAGAGAGGGAGCACAAGCAGGGGGAGCGGCAGAGGGAGAAGCAGTCTTCCCGCTGAGCAGGGAGCCAGACATGAGGCTCGATCCCAGGACCCTGGGATGGTGACCGTGGCTCTCTCTCAAGAAGTGCTACTATTCTCATTTCTTTGTTACCTTGGGCTGTGTTTAAGAGTAATGAAGAGAGTTACTATCATTCTAAAATTTACACCGTAGTCTATAAAGTGCATAGGATACACACTATGATTTATTCTCTCCCTTTCAAGAAAATTTCTTATGGAAACCTTGGTCATTTTCATCTCCAGACTGGGCTGATTATTGTCCAGATTAGTTCTTTAGGTGTTTTTGAAGAGAGCCCCCAGGCCTTGTCTGGGACCCTGCGAGGTTACCACTGGCTGTAAGGATTAGCAAACTCTCATGGCTGTTTTTCAGGCACTACTGAGAACCCAGATCCTATGCTCTTATAATCGAAAACACCGTTCTGTCTAAAAATAAAACCTAGATGAAGAGCTCTCTCCAAAGGGAACAAAATTTGAGGCTACAGAGCTAGTGGAATAGTCTGCTTTATATACCACAGACTATGTTATATAAAGCATGTTACATATTATATATATGTATATATACATAATATTTTATGGTGCATTAGCTCCCCCCAAAAAAAATCACGTTCGTCCGTATGCTTTTATTTTCATACCAACTCTGGGAGATAGCAAAGCTACTTGTACAGATGAGACATGAAGACCTTAAGAAATTTGACCAAGGTCGCCCAGTAGAACCAGAACTTTCGTCTCTGGGCTCCCAGAATCAAGTTCACCCCACAGTCGCCCTAAAGAATGCTGCTGGCAGGGGCAGGACGGTGTTAAGAGAGGCAGGTGCCTGGCGTTGAAGCCGATGGCCCTCTCAACCAAGTGTTCCCCCGCCTGAACCTTTCTTTGGCAGAGCAGCGACCTGCCCTGGCTTCAGACTGGAAGGGCCTTAGATCAGGAGAGGGGACGATTCAGCCGGGGGAGCACAGTATTGGCTGGATGCTGAGAACAGGATGAGGCCTCGGCTTTGCAGAGGAGCCTCTGACTCAGTGGAATGCCAGTCTGTTCGGAAGGTTCTGGTCCTAACACATAGATTAGAGCCTGACACCATGGAATGTCCCAGACACAGAAAATGTTCTAAATGTTATGTCTGGTTGCGTCAAAATCTTGTGGCTAAGAGCAGAGCTAAGATTACTTTGGAACACTATAAAAAATGTAAGGTATCTACATTTATTACTTTTCCAAACTTGAAAGGTACTGGTACAAAGTATATTAATGAAAGATGGAAAGCATATATGTATATGTGTGTGTGTGTATATATATATATATACACATACACACACACACACATATTTAACATATATATTAAATATGAAAATGGCAGGATGGAACTCAAACCTGGATCCCCCAGGCCTCGGATCTGGTGACCTCTCCCCGTGAGTGGGTGGACACCAGGAGGTGTAAATCAGAGGCCCTTTTCTCAAACAATTTAATATATATATTAAATATGTATATACTCATGTATTGTCATATATATACTTATATATATATCACCCTTAATATGTAGCACTTTACATATATATATATATATAATAGTGTGAGTGTATGAGGTATAATCTTTTACTGTCTATTGTGTATGTATGTATAGACTCTATATATCACGTGAAAGGTCAGAGATTCAGTCTTTGGGGTGTTCGGTCTGCTGTGAAAAAATTGAAAGAGAAACCTGAAATGTTCAACCAAAGGAGAATGTTTGAATCCACTCACAATGGGATAGAGCGTGCACATTAAAGATGGTCCTTTCGAAGGATCCCTAAGGAAGTGGGAAGCTGTCTAGAAGGCAAGAAAGGGGCCTCAGTATTCAACTATCCTACAGTCCCAATTCTTGAGAAATTGTAGAATAGATATTTTCTGCATATATGTGCATATATGTGAATTGGAAGAAGGAAGGGCAAATATTGGCAGGTATATCGTGGCGGGCATTAAACACGTGAATCACCAGTAATTTTGCTTTCCATCCTGGAACTTCTGTACATTTCTCATTTTTCTCTAACGCACATGCATTTCTTTTGTAATCAGGAGAGTCAAGCATGCTCTAAGCGCTAGCCTCGTATGCCAGTGACATCACTCAGGATCTCGAAAGAATTGAAATAGACATTCAGAGACTCTAGCAACGTGGAATCTGGGGAAAATGAAGAAAATGTTCCTTTGCCCTCCTAAAACATGCCCTTTGCTCCAGGCCTACTTTCCCTTTGTTACCTGTTCTCTAGGGAGTCCCTGGACAGCTCCACGGACCTTGTTAATATCCCCGTAGTAATATCCCCGTAGTAATACCCTTGTAGTAATATCCCCAATAGAAAGTGGGAATAATAATACCTTCCTTGTAGAGATGGGAAGCCAAGGTCCGGGAGGGGTTGATCCCCTGCTCCAACTCACGCACTTAGAAAAATGGCAGGTCGGTACTCGAACCTGGATCCCCAGGCCCCGGATCTGGTGACCTCTCCCCGTGAGCGGGTGGACACCGGGAGGTGTAAATCAGAGGCCCTTTTCTCAAGGACCTCCCTGGGCAATAGCTTTCAAGGAAAGCAGGTCAAATGGTAAGCTGTTTCTCCCGCATGCCGCTCCTGCCGTCCCGGGAGCGTGCAGGCTGTCTGCTTAATTCACTCGTGGCTTCACGCCATGGAATCCATAAACAAGTGGGGAAAGCCTCTGAGAGGGATCTGGATGCCCAAATGGAACGATCTGTCTTCTGAAATTATTGTTTGAAATTGTTTATGTCAGTTGCCGAGTTTCTGTTCTGTGCCTCGGGGACCTGTTTGTGATGGGGGGAAAAATTCCCTGCCGCTGATTCCCTTCCCTTGGGGGGGGGCGCTCTGGGGACAGTGTGACCCTGCCGCCCCCCATCCTCCTGACACGGGGGAACAGGGTTTGGGGAGATTGGCTGCAGCCCCACTAGCTCACCCCCAGAAGTATCCAGTGCTCACTGCTGGCTGGGTGCCATTCTGAGCATGTAGCAGGTGCTAATTTAATCCTCACAATAACCCAGTCGGGAGGTGGTTGCCCCCTCCTTCCCCACAGACTCACAGAGGAAGAAATGCAAGCACTCTTCGGGAAATTTCTTAAGATTCCACAACCCATATATGGGGCAGGTGAGACTTGAACTCTTGCACCCCTGGCTTCGGAACCCGTATGTGCTCAGCTGTCCCCCGTTGTGCTCCTCGCCAGCACCAGACTGGCCAGAGCTGGCTTGCGCCACCCGACTTTCTCAAACATCTTCCAGGAGAGCCTGCAAACTGTGGTTCTGCCCCCTTCGTGACCTGGTGAGCCCCAAGGCATTCCCCCTGGAGGTCAGGCTTCCTCATCCCTGGGGTGTCTTGAGCTATGGTAGACTGAAGGCAAAGCCTTCAGCCCCCAAACCTGGCAGCTTCGTGAGTGAGAGAGAATTCCTTTTGGGGCATGAATTAGTCTTCTTCAAATGTTTTGACAAACTGAGTGTGGTGCTTAGGGAGAGAATAGCTTCATAGGGTTTGTGTGAACAGAAATCTTTCTAAAACTCCCTTGGACTGAGCCATGAGGCTCAATCATTGAAATAACCATGTGGTGATGCTGAGGTTAGCCCTTTGGGGTTTCATTCTTCTTGTTTTTACCCTCCAAGTGCCCGGGGCTCCAAGCCGGTCTGAATGCCTATCTCCCAGGCTCGTGAAAGGAATGGGAGTCAGAAGCTCTCTTAGGATTAAGAAGGAACAGCCCTGTGTCCTCTTCCCCAGGCAGTCTGAGGGCTGTGTACCCCCAAGGAAGAACATGTCAGCCCCGTAAGTGGCTCGGGCTGCTCATGTGAAGTGTAGCTTTGGCCCAGGGTATGGTACCGCCAGGTGGAAAAAAGGATTTTTGTAGGGGGGGGGGCACCCATTGGGCAAGAAAGGGAGAGTTGTATCTCTAATGCGTCCCACAGTATTGACTTTCTGCCGTAGTCGGGACCCAGAAAGGACCTCCAGGAGCCGTCTTGCTCGACCAACCATAGCCAGCAGCTTCCTGATGTCCTTTGCCCACAGGACAAATGTGCCCAGTGTCTGTAAAGACAAAGGTAGCAGAGTCATGGGTTGTGCGTGTAGGTCAAGCTGGCTAAAGTCAAGGGCGGAGTTCTGGACGGGTCCAGCTGCTCTTTCCGAGGGAAGAGCCTTCAGCGGGCTGCTACTCTGTTGTGTCCAGGGTTGTGATCTTCAGCCGATGCTATGCAGAGAGGACGCAATGTCAACAGCCACCCAAGATGCTCAGAGTGACATTTGTCAGCCAGGTTCCGGGCCTGCCAGGGTCGTGCTCTGGGGTGTGCATATCTAGGCCACCTGACAAGCTCTCAGTCCACTCCCTGGGAGTTCGAGCTGGTAAAACACGATTTAAAAACAGATCTCAGAACTGTCCTTGGTCGTACCAATAGCACCGACCACTCCAGATGCTCTCCCCTCAATATTCATCAATAGGAAACATCTTTATTGGGGGGGAGGGGGGAACCAACTAGAATCAGATAAGAGAAATCTTGAACAAGCTCTAGCAAAAAGAAGCACTTACTAGAGAGAGACCTACGTGTCTCATGGAACTCAGCCACAGGGACACGGCTGAGACTTGGAGAAAAATCAGCTGGAATTGGGGACGGGAGCACCTGCAGGCCACCGTCCGTGGCTCCTGTCTGTGCTGCGTTCTCTGTCCATCAGCCAGCTGTACCGTTTTTCCAATTCACACGGTTGACAATGGCCACCCCCCCTCCCCCAAGAAAAGCTCCTGGGTTTGTTGTCTCTTCGTCCGATTCCCAAAATTCCCAGAGACAAGCCCCATGTGGCTGGGTCAGTGCCCATCCTTGGAATAAAAGCTGTGTGATCAGGGAGAGAGACAGCCCAGTGGGAACATCTTAGCTGCATAAAAACCACTTCTCTAGCAGATTTCAAAAAGGCATTTCTTTGTAAGAACCCAGTGGAAAACCATTTGGAAGAAAATAAAAGGGAAGGTATCATTGGCTTCTGGATTGTTCTTTTATTCTCCCTCCTCCAGTAACTTTACTGTGCGTGTTTCCCTCTCTTGCGAGACATGCCTGGTCTTTGGGAAATGAAAATTACCCCCCTGCGCGCACACACACAAAATAAATTCAGGGTTGTGGGCTTAACAACTTCATTTATTGATTTGTTTAGGTTTCTCGGGAGAAAGAGGCAGAAAAGCCTCCTCTGGTTCCCAAACGACGTAGAGCATGCCCACAGTTGTAACTGTTTGCTTAACCTTTTCCTCTTTCTCTTTCCCCAGACTGCAAAATTCATATAAGCTGAGCTCATTATAGCTTTATTTGGGGCTGCATCTTTAGTGTCTAAAATAGTGGCTGGACATAGTGTTAGGTGATCAGTAAATATTGGAGTGCCTGATTGAATGATGGTAGGGTGACCATCCATCTGACTGCCGAGTTCCTGGATGAAAGTGTTACCCCAAAGGTTCCTGGTAGCCCTACCAATTTGGCTACCAATAACCATAGTAACACCAATACTCTGATTCCTTCCTCTCTCTCTCTCTCTCCCTCTCTCTCTCTCCATCTTTCCTTAATTTATTATCAAGACAGAATAATGATTCTCTGTAATTCACTTGCTTCTCAAATCTTCCCTCTCTTCTCCATTCCCACTACACGCCAGTGGACTTCCTTTCCTTACCCGTGGATCATGAAGAGTCTTCAGACCAATCCTGTCTCCCCCATCCGTGTGAGAACGAAATTTGTCATCCTGAAATCTCAATGTTACCCTATTGCTCTGCTGCCCAAAGCATGCCCATACCGCCTCCTTGTACAGGATGCGGTCCAAGCACTTCGTCCCAGCACTTAAGGCTCTCTGTCCACGAATCCCCATCTCCTCTTCAGTTTCATCTCTTACCAGTCCATGATAGGATCTTTCTCCTTGAGCAAGCTGATATTCTGGGGTACATGATGTCGATGGTGAGGCTCCATGCAAAATGGCAGCATGGCGCCCTTTGTTCAAAAGTGATGAAACTGTAGGGTGGTGACAGCACTGTATTAGGCCAAGCACAGGGCCCTGCTGAGTGTGGGACTCTGGCAGCATAGGTCACGTGCTCGCTAAGTGGGGCCCTGGTCAGGATGTGCCATGTTTATCCCACAGTCAAGTTTGTATGCGCATTGGGAATTCCCTTGGCCAAGAACACCCTGTATCAACCATCATCCCCACATGGTTCTCCCTTGAAAATGGAAGGTCCAGTTCTACCCTGGGTAGCCTTCTGTGAATATTTATTCTTGAATCACCTGTGGCCCAAGGCTTTATTTATCTAACTCAAGTGTGTGTGTGTCTTCTCTGTCCCTACTAGATTATTCATGCTTTAAATTACCGTGTCTCATCGTCTGGGTCTACGGATGCTTCAGCAAATAGCAAGGAACTGTTAATTACTTTTGGAGAGACTGAATCGGCAGATAGATGCACAAATGAGATCTGTCATTTCCAACCACAGGCTCACTTGGGGGCCCTCCATTTCCGACTTCTTAGAACCTGTCCTTCCCTGCACTTGAACATAGTGCTAAGAACTATTACAAGAAATATTGTGAGCTCATGGGGGAAACTCTAGGGATTCGGAAAAAACTCAGAGGTCTGGGCTTGGAGGCATACGAAGACCCTGGTCAGAAATGAAGCCAAGGGTCATGAAATGTGAGCACCCCAAGGGGCCTCTGTGATCATCAGCTCATCTTTCTTGCTTTATGAAGGAAGAAACTAAAGCTTGGAGGTGAAGGGTCTTGACCGAGGTCACATAGTTATGTAGAAATAGTGCCTCGTCCCCTGAACTCTTGTGAGACTTGGAGGGTGCGTCACACTGATTTATTGCAGTAGACAGAATGTTGGGTGACCTTCTAATCACTACCCTTAGGTATTTTGTATGCAAAGCGGAAGTTGGATACAGATGCAGGTTATTTTTAAAATACAACTAACTCACTTTGGTTTTCTGTGACTTTCTGGATTTCAGCATCTGTCCTTTGATATACAAATTATTTTAAGGATTTACATTTAGATACAGGGCATATCATCTATGCAGAACATGGAAAAAGTAGAGTGATAAGACAAGCAGCAATCCTGCGGTCTGATGGAAGGATTGCTTCTTAGTCACCAAGGGGTGCTGGTTGCTAAGTGGTGTCCAGAAGATTCTAATAGTAGCCAGGAATCCATTGTAAGAAGGTGCCATAGAGCTGGGAGGGCCTGGCACCATCTGCTGATGTAAAAGGAGGCTTCCCTCTGCAGCTGTTGCTGAGGGATCTGGGCTTGGTCCTCGGCTGGAATTGGGAACTTTCCCGTGCTCTCAAGGCTTCACCGTCCTGCAGGGAAGGTTCAAAGGACCGAGATGGTTTGGGGGCACCGTAATCCACCCCTCACCCTTTCCTTCTGAATAGAATCACTCCCGTCTATTCGTAAGCAATATCTCTTAAGAGGTTGGAGACTTTTTTAGATGGATATCATAAAAATAACATTTAATTTGGAAAGGATTTTAGGATGATCCAATTCAATGGTTTTTAAAACTCTGCTTCATGGAGCTCTGACATTTCATGAAAGGTTTTGCTTTTATCGTTTGCCTCTGTGCTATTTTCTTTTCCTTCCATGTAAGATTTCAGTTTTAAAAAGTTTGCCAGTGTTTTTGTTTTAAAGTTTGAAAGCACCTCATTCTCATTTACTCTATCTTTCCCTTCCTGAGTAAGGAGACTGGGACCCAAAGAGGTAGATTCCTTTGTGTTGTTACTTTGAAGTAGTGTTGGAAGGAGTCCTTAAGTTCACTCAGCAAAATTGGGAGACTTCTTTTCACCTTCCTGCATAGTCAAGACAGAGCCATTTCTAGAGGAACTAGAAATCGTGGCACATTGGAAGAAAGAGGGGACAGTGATTCTGTGGATGAGGAATCTATGGTTGGTACAGTGAGTACACGTCTTCTATTTATCACACGCCATTTTGGGGGTAATTCTAGAATTATTTTGCCCCTCCTTAAGACAGTTGGCTTACTAACTATAGAATAAAGAGAGGTTATTTTATGACTTTGATAAAGTTTGAGTACAAATTAATTTAAGATTCAGAAAAAGAATCTTGTTTGACCACACTTTTCTGTTGTACCAGTACAAGATACAGCCGTGCTTAGACGCTTATGGAGGGGGTAGCCAGGGAGCTGCACGGAGACCAAAAGCCAAGTGAGGCCAAGGGGAGATGGCGTAAGAAAGAAGTGGGGGATTCAGTAGGAGCAAACAGTTGAATGGAAGGCGTGTAGGACAGAAACTCCATCAGATATGAATAATATGACAGTCTTAAGAAGGCAGCATATCCATGGCAGGCTGGGAAAAGTAAGAAGTAAGGGTGATGTTCTTAGCAGGGATGACTTCTTGAGATGGACCAAATCCAAGGTTAACACACAGGTCCCAGCAACGCCTTCATGGTTCTTTGGATGATAACAATTTCTTGGACCCAGGGAGTATTCGAGATGGAAGATAATACAAATAAGAAGTAACAATTGCCAAAGAGTTGAAAAACACTAAGATACCTAGTGGTGTTATTTGGGGACAGTAATGTCCTCCTAATGGAGGAGAAAGTGGCTGTTTTCCACCTTGAGTGAAAGGAGGAGAGATTTCTGGGTGTCAGCGGGACCTGCCAGCTTTGCCAACACAGCCCGAACTGAAGCCTTGGGTGGGTGGTAACCCTGTTTATTAGAGGAGGAAATATAGCTTGATCATTCCGGTCCCTAGTTTCCTGCCTCTAAATTATCTGAACAGTTGAGCATAGATTCATTCTGAAATTCTTGCAGCAAATCTTTCATAGGAAAATCCGTTTCATTTCTTTGGTTTTTTGTTTGTTTGTTGCTCTCCTCTTTCTCCCTTCCTCCCCTCCCCACCTTCCTTAGAATCCCCTCTATATTGAGCCTAGGGAGGCGCATAATCCACGAAATGGCCAAAAGCATAGCTTTATAAAGCTTCTGCCAAGACACTTGGCCTCTTATTTCCCTCGCAGGGCAGAACCTGGTGTGGCATGATTTAACACCACTCTCATTTTCTATTAAATCCACGTGAATTAGTAGTCTTCACCGGAATAGATAATTTATACACACAAATACTCTCACAGCAAAAAAAAAAAAAAGAAAAAAATGAAACCTGTTTTCCTACCGTCACTTCTTTTTTTACTTCCTCTTTCTACCTTTCTTCTGTCCTTGTTTCCTCTTCTTTTGTCTGTTTCTCTCTGTCCAGAAAACCCTCGGTGCATTCAGAATTGATCCATACTCTGATTTCATTGGATTAAACTTCCCTTACCCGTTGCATGTTAAACATTTACATGAATACCTCGTGCTGCTCTCTTAATGTGATATCTTGCCTCTGTTGCCAATATGGGTAGAAGCTAGTTTCCACTTTTTGGTGCCTTAAAACCTTGTGTTCTGAAGGCTTGGTCTCAGAGATCTAAACTAGGATTGTGTAACTGGGGGAGTCAAAGTATCCCAAATTAGACTCCTACACGCTAGAAAGTAGATTTTTAATAAGTCAGATAAACCCAGTCTGTCACCAAATGAAACAAAAATGTTGAGGTCAGAATGCAAAGAATGAGTAAAAATGAGATTCAAGGTTATGCAAGTATGTATTATATGACAAACACGATATCAAAAATCCATTTGATACAGAAATTATTTTATAATAACTAGTTAACAATTTGAAAAAGTAATTAGAGCCTTTTCTAATACTATATACTAAAATGTGATGCACTGCAAAGTTAGATGCGAAGTTAGATTCAAAACCAAAACCAGAAAAATGTAAGAATATTTAAGTGAATATGTAGTCTGGATATGGAAATCTAAGTATAAACGAAGATAGAACTTATAAGTTTTTTAGAAGTCTTGCTATAGAAATTTTAAATGCCAAAATCATCACAAACAAGATTGAACGGCAAACTAAAACCAGGGGAAATTTACAACAGAGAGGACTATATTTAATGTGTTTCACATATAAATAGCTCTCCCAAATCTATAAGGAAGAAAAATGGAAACATTTGCAAAGAATGTTACCAGGCAATTCACATAGGAAAAGATATGAATAGTCAACAAATCTATGAAAGCATATTTGGCTAAGAAATGTAATGGGATACCATTATTACTTATCAAATTAGCAAAGCTTTCTTTTCTTCTTTAATAATGTCACCCATTGTTAATAAGGGCGTTGACCAGGAAGAGTCTATTAAAAATAATCAAAAGTGCTTATTTGGGGGTCTTGGGAATTTCAAGGAACCAAACTCAAAAGTGCTCCAAATCGTGACCAGGGAGTAAGTAGGCTTATAAAGGCAAAAGCCACAAGGTTGCGTAACTTGTTTTGAAGGAATTATGACTGGTGCTGACAGAGTTAAACTGACTATCTACTACATGGTTGGCCATTCAGTGACCAGATGCTACATTATCTCTGTTCCAGTCCAAAGTAGAAGGATGTGTTCCAGGAGGTGGCAGAGGTGCAATTGACAAAAGTCAAAAGTCCACTGTGTTAAAAAAAAAAAAAAAATCCACTGTGTTCCAAAAATTGAGACAGGAGATGTGCACAGGCCTCCTTCCTCATTCCTCCCCACCCTGTTTTTAGCAATGCTTACTGGGGTTTTCTTCCACATGGGTGTAGTGAAACGGGGGCCCTCCAATAGTCCTAGTGGGAATCCAAAATAATCTCTCATTTCTGGAGAAAAAGAACATGAAAGGTACAATAAAAGGGGATTGATTAGATATTGAAACATGGCAAAATATTGTATAGCTATTAAAAATGAGAGTCTGTTACATACACACCCACACATACATTCACATATATGGCCGGTGAAAAAGCAAGATACAAAGTAGTATGAAAACATGGTCTCAGTTTTTGCACTTTGTATTTGCTTGTTTCTATTTCTGAAACCTGCTTTTTCCTCAGAATTACCTGGAAGGTTTGTTATAATATATTTCCAGTATATGCCAGACCTGCTGAACTATAATCTTCAGGAAAGGGACCAAAGAAGTGGATGGAGCTTTTTGTGAGTCCCTAGGTGACTCTTAATATGAGGGAAATTGGAGACATCGGGATCAATCTAGGCTCTTCTTTGGATTTATATTGACCCTGAGATCCAGAGAGATTAGCAGAATGGGGTCTAGAATTGTATGTGCTGGATATTTCAGATGAACGATCCCTTTCCAGAACACCAAGTTTATTTCGACTCATGTTCTTAAATTCAGTTCCCAGCAACCTATTACTTCAGTCGGGCAGGTAAGAAAACTTCCCCTGCACTCCATTGTTTCTCATTCAGTAACAATCTTTCTTTGTTGATGGCAAGTGGAAAGTTTTCTATTTCCACCGTTCCCTAGCAATGCGACATTTTCAGACAGTAGCACAAAACTCTTTAAATAGAAAAGATCCATTTCCACTCTATCGTGACTCAGTAACAGCCACAGGATTCTTCTCAAAATTCCTAAAAATGTCATCTTTGGGCTGGACTCAAGAGGGACATTTCAGCCAAGGAGACACATTTTCCACTCTGTCAGGAATGAACGAGCCCGGGGTTGGAACATGAAGTGTTTTGCAATCCTCAGAAAAGCAATACCTCTCACCAAAACCATGGCAACAACTCTGCGTGATGCCATCAGAGCATGGGATCGTTCAGGAGCCTCATCTTAATCAGACTCAGTGGGGCCCATCACCTGGGTCAGGTAGGAGAGTCACCCAGCTGCCTGTTGCCTCCAGAGGGACAATGGTGCCTACGTGACTGTTGCTATGGAGACATTTCCTGCAGGGCTGTTGAGCTGAGGGTCCCTTATGTTATGGATACCTAGGCGGCAGGTAGCGTAAAGTATATGCCTCACGTTACAATGGCTCCTGCTTCTTCATTTGAAAGGAACCCCCCAAAATGGGGGAAATACATGAAAACATAAGGTAGAACATGAGTCCGTTTGGAAATGGTACCCATGAGTCATGCGTGTGAAATGCGCTTCCCTCACTTCCTAGCTTTACGGCTTTGGAGGAGTTATTGGTGTCCTCTGGGCCTACGAGCCGCAACGTGAGATAATAATTTATAGTCCTGTAGGATTAGCAGGGGGTTTCAATGAGATGATTTCTGTAAAAGCTTCTGTTCGAGATCTCGGCCCTTTTCAGTTCCCTCAAGGCCAGAACTGGTCTGTGCGGAGTTAATGACTCCATTTCTTCTGTTCACTCCCCTTTCTGTTCTCCGTCCCCTCCTGCCATCCCCACCTCGCTCAGCGAATGACGTCATCTCTGTATCTCTGAGGCACTCTCTGTAAGATTCCTCCAGATTCCTCTTTCCCAGTTTGCACCACCTGGCGCCCTGGGCTGGCCAGCATTTAGGCAGAATGTCCTTTCAAAGTTACATGTTATTGTTCCTGCTGAAAAGGGTTCCCCTTTCCCCTCCAGCTTCTGTAACCAGAACCAAACAGGTGGGCTTGCTCCTGAAGTTGCCATCACCAGTTTAACACAGAAAGGCATTTGACAGCCGTGGAAGTGGCTAACTCATTACCTCCATCCCAGCAACTGTGTGATCGGCTTGTAGGACCCATTCGTGATAGGAACATGGCTGTATCCAGATGAGAGGGCTAGGACTCGTAGACACAGTGGCTTGGCTAAGGTCGCCCGGCACAGTGGAGTCAAAGTCAGGTCCCTGTTTTCCGTTCCCAACCCATTCTTGAATCGGGTGCCGGGTCCCACCTGCATATAGGGAACTACTCGTGCTGCTGTGCTTTGCTTGATCCAGAAGTCTGTGTATTCTTTAGTCATCATCAAGCAGGGGGCTGTTGCTCTAACTGGATGGTGTTCACACTTCAAAAATAGTAAAGGCACCTATTCTTTGGGGGAGGTGGGTGCTTGGGGTGGTGGTAGAAATTGCTACTCTGGTCCTGAAGTTTATTTGGGGGGCGGAGGGAGACAGGTTAGGGGAGTCACAAAATATTTATTTAAAAAGGATAATAGAAGATTCTTTGTATCAGACCTGAAAGCCTATCGTAAGTCTATAAAAACTTAAATAGTGTAGTCCTAGGGACAAGAATAGCCGGACAGATGAGGAAATCAGAATCGAGAGCCCAGGACTCCTCAAGAAAGAAGCAAATTGAGTGCAAACATAGGACTCCCAACTCTGACAAGGGCCAAAAGAAGGGAAAAAAAATTGCTTTGGTTGTGAAAGCTATGAAAGATTAACGCCCAAAAGCCAGAACCATTAGAGAACATACTGAGGTGACAAAGACTCCAAGAATGTCCTTCCCTTCACCCATCGAAGATAACCCTGTGGCCTCCAAGGAAGTGAAGAGAGGACTTGACGAATACCTATCACTTGTAGGTGGTTATAAGTGGGGGTGGGGGAGGCTTGGGCCAACAAGCAACCCTCTGCTTAGAGTATTTTTAGCTACGGTGGATCAGTGGAGGTTTGCCAAGAGTTCTGGGGACATGAAGGGCTCCAGCCAGCTTGAAAGCAGGGAGGGAGGGACGGCCCAGGGAAGCACACCGAGGCAGTTCAGGAAGGAGGCCAGTGCTGGCCGAGGGCAGCTGTGCCCACAGGGAAAGCCTGTTTCACCAAGTGCAAGGTTTCAGCCCAAAGGGTCGGGACTCCCTGACATGCAGCAGGGGGCAGCCACAAAAATGGAGATGGTCCTTCAGCTCCCACCTCGAGCATCAGAGCTCAGCCAGCCCTGGAGAAGAAACCAGCCAGGGAAGAGTTAGATCAGCTGCCAGGATCCTCCTGGCCTTGGCCGTCTGGCCCTTCTCTGTAGGCTTGGAGCACTCACCCCAGCTTCGGTGGGGAGCAGGAATACAGCACAGAGGAGGAGTGGCCAGGCAGCGGGAAGTGGGGGACCCACCACCCGTCAATCACAACCACCCTGCCGGAGATGTGTCTGTCTTACGGACCACAAGCTTTCAGACTTGACATGTCCGGAACCCAAAGCATTCCGCATCTAGGAGTGTATCCTAAAGTCATACTGAGGACGTGGCCCTAAATTGACTACAGAGCGTCCACTGTTATAAAATACTGGAAACAAAGTAAATATTTAAGAGTAGGCATTTGGTTCGACATACAGAATAACCAAAAAGTGGAAGAGGCAGCTACCAAAATAGGGTCTTTTGAGGGGTATTAAATGATATGGAAACACACCTGTGATGTGTTACTAATAAAATAGAATTAAATAAATAAAATAAAAAGGTCCTTCCAGTTAAGGAAAGGAGGATTTATAATGGGATCCCACAAAAATATCTAGGGAAAAGGACCTCAAGGACATGAATCAAAACATGAATAATAATTAGCTCTAGTGTAAGAATAGGTTTTTAGTTGTTTTTTTTTTTTTTTTTTTTCTGGAAGCTTTTCTCTATTTTGCAATGTGTGTAGATCGAGTACATACTGATTTTGCTTTCCAGTCTTTTATTTTTTTTTAATCTTTTAAAAAATATTTATTTATCAGAGAGAGGGGTCACAAGCAGGCAAAGTGGCAGGCAGAGATAGAGGGAGAAGCAGACTCCCCACTGAGCAGGGAGCCTGTTGCAGGACTTGATCCCAGGACCCTGGGAACATGACCTGAGCCAAAGGCAGCCGCGTAAATGACTGAGCCACCCAGGCATCCCAGCTTTCCCGTCTTTTATCCCTTTGTATTACATTCTAAGAGAACCATTCAGCTCATCTCCTAGCTTAGTAACTCATGTTTAACTATTTTGTTCCAATATTCAGATATTGGATATTAAGATAAAGATATTAAGATAATATTATCTTATTAATATCTAAATATTATCTTATTAAGATAAAGATATTAAGATAATATTAAAGATATTAAATTAAGATAAACCCATTGGAGTTTATCTTAATGGACTATATCCTTATTCAACATTTGCTTTATTTTTGTAATTTAATTTTGTGCATGTGAAACGCCCCCTAATATAAAATGTACCATCTTGAGCATCTTTTAAGTGTGCAGTTTAGTGGCATTACCTGTATCCACATTGTCTTGCGAGCATCACCACCACCCGTCTCCAGAACTCTCTCTGTCTTGCAAAACTGAAACCCCATCCCTATCATACAGTAATTTCCAGAGTCTTCCTCCCCTGTCCTACCACCTGGAAATTACCATTCTATTTCCTGGCTTTTGTGGATTTGACAACTCGCAGTACTTCCCACAGAATTTGTCCTTGGGTAACGTCCCAATGTCCAAGGATATTGAGCATCATGTCCTCAAGTCTCATCCATGCTGTAGCAGGTATCAGAATGTCCTCCCTTATGAAGGCTGACCAGTACTCTAGTACATGTGTATACAACATGTTGTCTGTCCACTGATCTGTTGATGGACACTTGGGTCACTTCCATCCCTCGGTTATCATGAATAATGCCGCTGTGAACATAGACGTACAAGCAACTCTTCAGGTTTCTGCTTTTACTTCTTTGGAGTATGTACTCAGAAGCAGGATTGCTGGATCATAGGGTAATGCTATTCGAATTTTTTGAGGAGCCGCCATATTGTTTTCCATAGGGGTTCCACCATTTTGGATCCCTACCTACTGCGCACAAGGGTTCCAGTTTCTCCACAGCCTTGTCAACGCTTGTACCTTTCTCCTTTTTTTTTTAATTGTAGCCATCCCGGGTTTCAGGTGGGTTTCAGGTGATGGGTTTCAGGTGATGATTATTTTTTCCCACCCCTCCAGTTTGTTTTATTTTATTTTATTATTTTTATTTTATTTTAAAGATTTTATTTATTCATTTGAGAGAGAAAGATACTGAGAGAGCACAAGCAGGGGGAGAGGGTGAGGAAGAAGCAGGCTCCCCACCGAGCTGGGAGCCCAACATGGGGCTCGACCCCAGGATCTGGAGATCATGACCTGAGCCGAAGGCAGATGCTTAACCATCTGAGCCACCCAGGCGCCCCTTTTATGTTTAATTAGTGGAAGTTCTCTTGTCTCCCTCTGAGAAAAGTCCCTCTTCATTTGTTCACACAGTCACCTTAAGTATGTCCTTGTGTTGTACGTTTAGAGTCCTACTTTTGTGGTGCTGACGTTCCTCCCAGGTTAGGTGATTCTCAATCATACCCTCACTTCCTGCCCTTTTTGGAAAGTTGTTAGACTGTCTGATACACAGGGGAACACAGCCTGGGGGGAAAAGATACGTTGCTGACATGTGTGCTTTGGTCTGATCTGAGGGACTGGGGGAGAGGCACAAGATAGTTTCAGGCAACAAAGAGTTATTGACCCTCTTGGGTATTGCCAACAACCAACAGCAGTCCCCTCCTGTGTCTCCCCAGATGCCATATTTGCTGCTCCTGCCTGGAGACTGACAGTCCCATCCCATAACCAGTACCTGGTCCAGGGTGGGGAAGGGCATAGGACGGGGTGGAGACTGACCTTGGGGTACCTTGTCCAACAACCCTGGGAGAGGGAGCTTCATACCCCCTTGTGCTCCTGGGCAGGCAGGATGGCTTGGGAAGGTCCTCAGTCACTCACTTGAGTATGTCTTACATTGTAATTTTCCAATCCAATCCCATATTCTCGCAAAGATTACTCACAGTTTCAATCCACTGAGGGATCCCCTCTGTCTTTTCCAGGGCAGGTATAGATTTTTAAAGCTATCATATCTGTTATTTCTAGGAACCAGAAACCATGTACTACTTCTGCTGCTAAAAAAGAGAAAAGGATAGAAAGTATGTCAGTACACATTAGAATTTAGCACCTAGAAATAGATCATAGCTGATATCAGCACTTTAATAAATGACAAAGGTGATGTGACAAACCAATGGACAAAGGGAAATTCTGTAATAAATTTCAGATATATAGATTATAGATATAAATATAGATAGGTAGATACACACACACACACACACACACACGTATAGTTTGCCAACTCTTTGAAATAAATTAAAATTATAGCCTAGCCTCAAACCACAGACAAGATTCTACCTGTGGGGATATCATAATCAAAGGCAACACATTTGGTAGGTGTTGGGCTTCGGTGGAAACTGAACTGGAGGAGACGGTTTGTGGGGGAATAGTGCTTGTGGAGAAGATCTCAAATGCTAGAATCAGGAGCCGTTGGAGGTACCACACAAGGTAATCTTATGAAAATAGGGTTTCAGGGAAATTAATCTGATAATATACGTAAGGTGCACTGTAAGGAGAGAGCCTGCTAGAAAAGGTGTGAGATGATCTAGTCTAGGTCGGAATTGATGGTGCTTAACTTCTGGATGTCCCAGAGACTTCCTAAAAATCTGAAAGAAGTCACAAGGCAATCCACAAAATTAGGCGTATACACGCACATTGCATGCAATTTCAGGGAATTAACAGAGCTCCCGAAGATCAGCTTCTTCTTTGGGGAGAAAAATTGATTCCAAAAGAAGGATGGTATGTAGAGAAGGCAAAATAAAATAGGAAAAAAAACCAAAAAGAGGTAAAAAGATTATGTATTCAGGAAAATTGTATCTCTCTCACCAGCAAGGAATTTATGACTGTGAGAGCGGTAAGCACCTGTCCTATTGACCAGTTCTGCTGATGTAATGGGCCATCAGATACTTATTGAAAGGTTGAAGGAATGTGATGAATAATGCCTTTGATCTTTTTAACGGGAAGATCTGCAAATGATTTAACTAAAAAGGGCTGAGCAGGGAAATGAGCGATGTCAAATCGCACAATGGTTCCTCCACATTCCATACCCCAAACTAGTTATGCCCCGAACTAATGGCGCCCTTTACCAGCTCCTTTTAATGTTACTCTTTCTTGATTGGTAATGTCAATTTTATTCCCATTTTCATCTTATCTTCCCTTTCCTCAGATAACATACCCCTCTTTTTTTAGGAATTCTGATGCAAGTTTTCGTGGCCACTTCTTTGGAGACAGTATCCCAAATCAGGCCTGACCCCCGAACCTTTCTCCAGCTCAGTTTTTCAAGTTGCATATCAGAAACATTGTTTATAATGTACTGGGACTCTTAAGATTCAGACTGTTTAAAATTAAACTAATCATCTTTCCCCAGACTTCTTTATCAACATCATTATAACTTAACTCTAAATGCATGCTCTCAAAACCCTGGATTTTCAAGTTTCTGGATTAGTGGAACTTAAATTTTGGAGGCCTTGGCCCCCCTTTGGGAATCTGGCAAGGGCTGTGGACCCACTCCCAAGAAAAATTACGTAAATACATAGTGTAAGTACGTAGTTACAGATAACACCAGGGCGTTCTTAAATTTTCTACAGCATAGCTGAAGATCCCAACAAGCCCCTTTGATAGTCGTACATATTTCTGTCCTTTTTATCACTAGATTCTTCAGTTCTTTGTGTTCAAAATGTTTTTCATTTTTTTCTCATTTCCATTTCTACTGGCGTTATCCAGCTCAATCTAAGTCAGAATAGCTTAATGTCTAGAGCACTTGAAACAGCCTTCAGAATGGCTGGTTCTAACGGCAGGATATCTCTATTAACTCTTTCCATCTGTCGCACTAAGATCTATGATATTGAAATGCAAAATCATTAAGGATTCTTAGTTCCTATTAATGTAACATGTAGAAGATGGAAGTTATTTGATGGAGAACTTGGAAAACAACTCACTGCAATCACAATATTTCGATTGAATTTACCCATAAAGCCATCTTGGTCTGGAGGGTTTCTTGGGTTTTTTTTTTTTTTTTGAGGGGACAAGTTCTTAATGCACCTTATTTAGTCATATAACACTATTCAGGTTTATATTTCTTGTTTTAATTTTGAGGAGTTGCAGCTTTTAAGAGGTTTTCTATCTTATTCAAGAGTTGTCGAATATATTGACACAAAATTGTTAATGATATTCTCCTAAAATCCTTTTTAATCCTTTAATAGCCTGTTAGGGCTGTAGTTATAACCCATCTTTTTATTGCCAAATATTTTCCTAAATAGCATGTTGCTTTTGATTTCTAACTAATTCCAATGTGATCAGAGAACATACTATATATGAGTTTAATCTTTTAAAAAAATGTATCGAAACTTGTTTTATGGCTTAGTATATCTTGGTGAATTTACTAAGTGAACCCTAATAGAACGGTAAATTTAAAGTTATTGAACACAGTGTTCTATAAATATCAGTTAAATCAAGATGACTGATAACTGTTCCAATCTCAATGTCATCAGTAATATTTTTTTAAATCTAGTTCTACCAAATGTTGAGAGAGGAATCATAAAATCTCGTACTATGATTTTGAAATTGTCTATTTATCCGTTTTATTTTGTCAATTTTTGCTTCATTTGAGGTTTTTATGAGATGCCTATCCATTTATAATTGCCAGGTCCTCTAATGATTTGTCCCTTGTATAACTATGAAATGTCCCTTCTTTATCTTGAATAATACTCTTTGATTTGAAGTTTCTTCTATCTGATATTGTATAGTCAATCTAGCTTTCTTATGTTTATTGATTCTATGCTATATTTTCTCCCCATCTATTTACTTCCAACCAATCTGAGTCTTTATATATAAAATGTGTCTCTAGGAGACCCTGTATAATTGCATATTTAATTTTTATGGCCTTTGATAATCTTTGCGTTTTAATTTGAAGGTTTAGACCATTAAAATTTAATGTAATTGTTGTTTTTAGACCTCTGCCATATTAGTTTGTTTTTTGTTTCTCCCTTTACTTTTTGCTTCTATAGTCCCTACTTTTTGCATTTTTTTGGATTGTTTAAATATTTTTTAGTATTCCATTTTAATTTATTGGGTTTTTTTAGCTGTTCCTCTGTATTTTTTTTAAGTAGACTCCACACCCATCACAGGGCCCCAAATGAATGAATGAAGTCACAGTTCAAGCTCCTTTAGGTCATACCTTGTAACTTTCTTCCCCAACAAAATTTAGAAATCTTGATCTCCTGAGATCAAGAGTCAGACGCTTAACTGACTGAGCCACTCAAGCACCCCTTCTCTTTGTATTTATGTTAGTCGTTCTTCATTAATCTTTTGCAGTCTACCTATAGTTAGTATTATACCATTACATGTAAAGTGTGGAAATCTTGCAGTCATAAAGCGCCTTTTATGTTATAGTTGTAATCTGTATCTACATGCCTTAGGAACATCACACGACAATATTATAATTTTTCTTTAAATAGTTACATTCATTCCTTTTTTTTTTTTTAAGATTTTATTTATTTGACAGAGAGAAACACAGCGAGAGAGGGAACACAAGCAGAGGAAATGGTAGCGGGAGAAGCAGGCTTCCCACTGAGCAGGGAGCCCGATGCGGGGCTCGATCCCAGGACCCTGGGATTATGACCTGAGCCGAAGGCAGATGCTTAATGACTGAGCCACCCAGGTGCCCCAGTTACATTCATTCTTTTAAAACTTAAGAAGAAAAAGAAATATCTCTAGTATTTATCAAAATAGTTGCAATTTCTGAGCACTTGAGTAGCTCAGTTCCTTAAGCATCTGCCTTTGGCTCAGGTCATGATCCCAGGGTCGTGGGATCAAGCCCCACATCAGGCTCCTTGCTCAGCGGGGAGCCTGCTTCTCCCTCTTCCTCTGCCTGCCGCTCCCCCCACTTGTGTGCTCTTTCTCTCTGACAAATAAATAAATAAAATCTTTTTTAAAAATAGTTACAATTTCTGACACTCTTTAGTCATTCCTCAATATCCAGGCTTCTTTCTGCTCTCATTTCCATTCAGCCTGAAGATTTCCTTAAGCATTTCTTGTAGTAAAATCTGTGGGCAACAAATTATCTTACTTTCTCTTTACATGAATGCATCTTTATTTTATCTTTGTTTCTAGAGGACATTTTCTATTCAGTGTTGACTTTTGTTTTCTGTTTTGCATTTTGTTTTTGTTTTATCTTCTGGCTTCATTGCTTTCTGATTGAGAATCAGTGTTTCCCTTTATATAATGTGTTATTTTTAAAAAAATAATAATAATGTGGGTTTTTTCCCTGGATAGTTTCAGGATTTACTCTTTATCTTTGCGTTAGTTGTTAGATTACAATGTGCCTAAGCGCGGTTTTCTGTGAATATGTCTGGTTTGGGTTTGTTGACCTTTTGGAATCTGTGAATTTATGTCTTTCACAAAATTTGGGAAGCTCGGGGCTATTCTTTATTTCTCTGCTTTCTTTCTAGGACTATACTTAGCCGATGTTAGGCTTTGTGATATTGTAGCCGGGTCCATGAGGCTGTGTGTCCATTTTTTTCCATCATTTTCCTCTCTCTCCTTAATTTTGATCTCTCTTTAAGTTTATTGATTTGTTTCCTCTAATATTTATTCTTTTGGGGACTCAAACTCACAACTGTGAGATCTGAACCAAGACCAAGAGTCAGACCCTCAACGAACTGAGCCACCCAGGTGCCCCTGATATTTTTTCTCTTATTAAGCTCATTCATGGATTTTTTTTTTATTTCAGATACTCTAGCATTAAGTTTTAATTTTTTATGTCTTCTTTTTAATGTGTCTGTTTTGCTGCTGAGATTTCATATCATTCCATTTATTTCAAGTATGTTTTCTTTTACTTCATCAAACATAGCTGAAAATAACCACTTTAGGGGAGACTTGGGTCGCTCAGTCAGTTAAGCGTCTGACTCTTGATTTCAGCTCAAGTCATGATCTCAGGGCTATGAGATGAGGCCCCGAGTTGGGCTCCATGCTGGACATGGAGCCTACATAAGATTCTCTCTCCCCTCTCCCTTGCCTCTCCCTCCCACCACTCCCACCTCTCCAAAGAAGAAAAAAGAAGAAGGAGAGGGAGAGGGGGAAGAAAGAAGAAAGAAAATAACTAAAGTACTAGTATGATAATTCCAACATCTGGGTCATCTCAAGGCTAGCATCAGTTAATTGTCTTTTCTATTTCAAATGGGTCACATTTTCCCGGTTCTTCCTGGTTCTTTGTGTGTGGAGTAATTTTGGATTGTATACTAGACGTTCTGTCTCATAAACTCTGAGTTTTTTTTATAATCCTCTGGAGAATTCTGGTTTGGTTTTGTTTTGTTTTGGTTTGGTTTGGTTTAGTACACAATCCAGGTAGATTCAAACATTAAGTGCTTTTTTTGCCTATGTGTGCGGAGGTTCAAATTTCAGTTTAATTTTAAACCTTTGCTGCGCTGCTTTGAGTTTGCCCCATGGAAACATCATGAAGGGATCGTCAGAGTTCATACACACACTTAGGGGATCCCTTCCTTCTCCAGCTCTCTCCCCTATGTGACGTCCTCCTCAATCTATGATGGTCAGCCATGGTTGTCCGTGTACCTTTCTCTGATTTCTCTGGCCAGAAAGATGAGCGTGTTTTCTCTTAGAGTTTTATTTGCCTGGGACCTGCCACCTAATGACTCCAGGTCACCCTCAGTTTTCCCCTAAAAGGGGAACCCCCCCATGCAAATCACTTCTTCAGGTTTCAAGTCCCCTCTACAAGCTGCCTGATTTTTTTGTTTCCTGTTCAGAATCCTCAGGTAGTTGTATCTCGTATTTTGTTCAGAGTTTACGGGTTTTATTAGTAGAAGGGTTCTTCTGAAGGAGGGCTTACATAACAAACTGATATCATTTTCATTTAGTTTGTCTTCTTTATTGTCCAGTCCTAACTTGGAATAAAACAAGGCTATGGTGAAGCACAGTCTAGCAACAAAAGGTAGTTGAAAGCAGTTCAACAACATTGATCTCTCGAAGAAGATTGATGAGGGTCCAATTCAAAACCATGGCAGCACTTTAAAAAGTTTTCTTTCTCCATTGCTCTTTCAGTATTGTGACTGTATTTGCTCTGAGGCTTTGCTCCAAGATACTAAATCGACTCGAAAGTCAGCCCACATGGCCCTCCTGTTTTTGACCCTCTTCTCTCCATTCTAATTTTCTCTTTTTAAAGGCAGCTCTCTTGTTCTCTCTTTTCATTATTAGCTGATGAGACCAGTCCCCCCCTTTTTGTAAACGTTTGCTCTTTCTTTCCTTATTTTGAGCCATTTAAATGCTGGAGCCAAGATGGTAAACTCAGAACCTCCCTGAGAAGGGCGCCTGGGTGGCTCAGTCAGTTGAGCATCCAATTCTTGATTAGGTTATGGTCTCGGGGTTGTGAAATCCGAGCCCTGCATCAGGCTCTGTGGTCTGTGGGGGGTCTGCTTGAGATTTTCTCCCTCTCCCTCTACCCCTCCCCCAGCTCACCTGTATTCTCTCTCTCTCTCTCTCTCTCTCTCTCTCAAATAAAAAAACCAATTAAAAAAGAAGAAAAATCTCCCTGAGAAAATGGAATACCCATGAGGGAGGGCCTAAGTGTCCAAAGATAGAATTTTTAGGGGGAGAGTAGAGAGGGAGTAGGAGAAGATCACAAATGCTATGATCCTAATTTTAAGTATAGTTTTTTAAAAACTATTTATATATATATGATATATATATAATCTATTTGTGCTATGGAGAGCAACAAAGTTTTAAAATATAAAGTTTGAAGAATTTACAGTGTTTTAACTTTTCTAAGCAAAACCTGACTCCGGTAGTACATCTTTGAAATTCCAAATGTGTCCCAGATGCTCATAATACCTCTGCTTATTGATGAATTATTTTGTGCCAGGCACAAGTGACTTGCATACATTGTTTATCAAACTTCATAGCAACACCTCAAAGTAGGCATTGTTCCCATTTCCATTTACAGGTGAGGGAACCAGAGGTCAGAGAGATTAAACAACTTGTTCAGGGTTATCCACCTTTTGAAGGGGCTGGAAATGAGATTTGAACCCCCATGAGACTCCAAAGCCTATTGCTTTCTTTATTCTCCCTCCCTTTTGAACGTGCAGGTAAATGTCCAGCAGAATCAGCTGATGTTTATCGGCAAAGTGGATAATAGGGAGACGGGGGGCATAGTGCTGTGGGAACAACATTCACTTCAAAAAAGAAGAATGTTCCAGTTCCAACTTGTGACAGTCTTCCCGCAAATCCCTGCAGCCCCCTCAGGGTCTCTCTTCTTTTCTTTCTCCACGTCTATAACAAATACAAACATACCTCATACAAAAGTTCAGGACTGTTCTAAAAATAAAATGAGGAGCACCTGGATGGCTCAGTTCATTAAAGCATCCGACTCTAGATTTTGGCTCAGATCATGGTCTCATGGGTCTTGAGATCCAGCCCCAAGTCAGGCTCCTCATGGAGTGTGGAGCCTGCTTGGGATTCTTTCTCCTCCTCCCTCTGCCCCTCCCCCCTTGCACGAGGGCTCACTCTCTCTGAATAAATAAACAAATAAGTAACCTTTTTAAAAAATAAGAATAAAATGAGAAGAGCTGGGCAAAAATTCTGATGTAAATATAAACGACTATAGTCATATGCCGCCCAACTTACAGACTAACATTTTCTTTTCTAAGTCTTGCAGTTACGACTTCAGCAGAGGAGGACCCAGGAACAGCTGGCCAGCCAAGGCATAAGACCACGTGAGTAGCTGTGTCTCTTGTTCACCAATCTGTGGCCAGGGGACCATGCAATTTGGGAGCTGGAAAGCACCTCCGAGGTCATTGAGTCTAAGCCTGTGGGTGGGTGTCCCCCAAGATCCTCGTAGATTCCGTGTTAGCAGAAACCCCAGACCTTGGATGCTTTGCCCCAGGTACTATCCACCTGCAAGGGCTTCCCTTTCGTGACATAGGTTGTAGCTAAAATGCTCACTGGTGGGTTTGTTTTCAGAGTAAACACAATTCACCGTGGGCACCGCTCACCCTTCTCTTACTTTTAGGATGTCATCCCTGTTCTTTCCAGAAGCATCAGTCACAGGTCCATCCTCTTACCTCCTTGGTTTCCATTCTGTTTGGGGTACTTGAGTCCACAATTTATTGAATGCTGTCAAGTGCTTCCTTTCTGGAACCCTGAGAACCAATGGCTTTCTAGCATCAATGGTATAATATTGAATTACTGGCCAAAATTTGGGTCAAAGAGGAAGGATTGTCTTTTAGTAGATAGATTTAAATTTTCCTACCAAGTTAGTGATTAAATCTAACTCTTGATTATCCGTAGGACCAGAAGGAAGGGGGCCCCGAATGAATGAAGTCACAGTTCAAGCTCCTTTAGGTCATACTTTTTAACTTTCTTCCCCAACAAAATTTAGAAATCAGAACCCATAATGACTCTTGCAGAAATCTAGATTCATCATGACTATTACTTCAGAGTCCGGCATGCAACAACCAGTTTGGCCCGGTCAGATGTCCTGCAGTTAGTAATAATATTGGAGCCCCATGACCCAAGGTCTAAAATTTTAAGTATAGTCCATGCCCCAGAGCCAGAACAGAACTGAAAATGTTTCAAGCCTTTTCTTTTATTATTCAGAAATAGCTCTTTGTTCTTGCCTAAGCCCTCCAAACAGTAAACAGCAGGTGCCTTTCATTGCAGAACCACTCAGCCTACAATTTAAAGGCTGCATACACAGTATGTGCAATGGTGGTGAGGACCCACAGGATCACGTCTGGGTGGTCTGTTTCATCTCAGCCCACTAGTGGAGGTGCTAAAAACACAGGAGAGAACAAAGGTCTGCCGACTTCTGGTCAGATAAGGACATTGTCACTCAGAGCTGAGCAGACCGGTCTTTTTTGCGGAATCCCATTATACATGTGTAGCATCTGACCTGATTGAGCGTAGTGTAGAATTGTTCACTAAGTAGAAGAGAGTAGCTCCACCAAGATCCTCTCAGTGGGCCACAGCCTGTGCCCACATCCTCAAATCTATGAGGAGCACCTCTAGTTGGGTAGTATTAGAATAATCTATTCCCCCACCGGGGTTTCTTTTCTTTGATTCTGGAAAGGCATGTGGAGTAGAGAGACCCAGTCCCTTTCAGTTATCCCAGGCTGCTCACGACTGGCTTAAAGTTTGACTCGTGTGCCTAAGTATTCTGAGCCTGGGTCTTACAGCTAGCATTTGGATGAGAATAAACTCTTCCCCCCCGCCCCTTCTTTCTTTTTTTGAGGTTTAAGGGGTTAAATCTCTGAGAATCCGTAAAAGCACCTAGGAGAATTAGGAATGAACCCTAGGATATATTTTAAAAAGTAACACTTCTACGTGCATTTTGTAAATTCGATGTCTATTTGTGGAGGAGGGTCCAATGGGGGTGGGGGGAATATGATATTTTGTTCTCCGGAATTTCCAGAATCAAATAGTGTACCTATTAACGAAACCCTGCTCGACAGAAATTTTGCATCCTTAGTCCGTTGAACCATTAAGATAATTGCTGGGGGGGAAAAGTCCGATGAGAATGAAATGATTTGTTTTTCTTTTTAATTCAGCAAAATGATAAAGGTTAATTAAGTGTCATCCATTTTTCCCTAGTCTTCAGCTAGCTCCTCTCAACTAGGCTTCCTAAGGGTATAGATTCTGCTGTGGAAAAATTTTGAAGCTGCCACAGGAGCACAAGACATGCCTAGCCTGGACCTCAGTGACTTAGCTCTTCTCAGGAAGTTAGACTCAAGACACATCTTCCACCTGCTGAGAGATTGGGGGTGGAGATGATTAGCCTCGTCAATCCAGTCAGAGATTGAACGTGCCATCTAAATGCAGTGCAGAACACCTCAGGGTTCATGTGTCAAGGCAAGGGATCAGGGGAAGGAAAGAAGAGCCAGCAGACTTGGGGTCCTATCAATCCAATGAATGCAACAAATTTTGTTACAAAACAGACTAGATGGAGGGTTGCATGCAGAGCCCCATAGAGACAACAGTGAGCAAGACAGTCCCTTGAACGGACTCAAGATTTTAGGGGAAGAGGTGTTAGGAAACACACAGGAGTATAATTCAAGGTGGAAATTTTTACATAATTATGGGTACAGTCTCACTTTATCCATAAAATTTGAAATAACTGCGATCCTCTACCCCCCAGATTTGAATGCTTGTCATAAATTCCCTTAATTGAAGGCTGATGGCCAAGTAAACTGTTCATTGTCTCTATGTTATTATTGTGTAGCATCACTGTTTTTTAACCAGTCCACAGAAACACCTGCTATCCTTTGGCAGAATTCCTCTTGAGTTTTACATTAGATTAAATCTCAAAGGCATTGCCACTCCTATTTGTGGCAGAGCTAGGGCTAGAACCTACAGGGAAGAACCTACATAGAGGTTCTACAGAGAACCTCTGCACATTGGTCCCTGCGTAGAGCTCTTTTCTCAAAGATCCCAGAGCAATTGCTTGGACTTCAAAAGCAATTCCTAAGGTTTCCCTCAAGCACTTTGTGGCCAAAAAATTCAGTTGGAATTTGGGGAAATTAAAAATATATGTAGGTGGAAATGCCAAGGAAAACCCAATGGTTTTAACAAAATGGTGTCAGGTTTTCCGTCCTCATCTACACCCCACCATGACCAAGAGTGAAGGAAAAGTTCTGCTGTTTTAGCCTCGTGGCAGATCTTAAGTCTCTTGCACATCAAATTGATGTTGAAAATGGAAGGTTTCTCTCCCTCCTGACTCCGATGAAATGAACCATGTGTAAATTTCAGTTCACTAGCGGAACTAGTCCCAGGGGATTGAATTTTACTGCTTCCTTCTATGTGGGCATGTACCCTGCAGGTGTTGAAGTTACTGCTGAGTAACAGTCTGCCACAATCAAAGACAAAATCTCCTTCATGACCCACCTTAATTACTTCTCTTTGGCATTTACTTATTTCTCACTTATGTCCATTATGGGTCTGGGAATTTCCCCGAACTTTCAGGTGCTTTCAATGAACATAGTTGTTGTTCCTTGAATTTAGTCAAGAAAGGCAGAGTTCCAAGGCCAACACTGTGACCCCAGAGCAACTCAATAGTGGAAAGATCAGGAGCATGGGCCCCGGCCAGATTCTAAGACTGTTTTCACATTTATAATACCACTGTAGAGTTCACGTTGTCAAAATAGTCATGAAATCTCAGTGAAATACCTTCTCATAATTAGCTCAGAAATATTTAAGAATTTATTGCTTGGACTTGTGTCCAGAATCCCACCTCTGAATCTCTAAGTGGAGATTCCAGGTTTCCTCCCCTACCACCATGAGCCAGGATTCAAAGGGACCACTTCCCTGCCCCTCCCTTCTGGGGTCAAGGCTGCAAAAGACATCTGTGTTCTCTGTTTTTCTCATGGCTTTCAGACAGAACCAACCTCCTTCCCTGTTGACCTATGGGGCTTGGATCTGTTCACCATTTCTTGTGCAGATTTCCTCCACTACAATTCTCTTCCTTGGGCATCCCTCTCCCGGGTGGAATCTAAAACAACACCACTCTATTCCAACCCTTTGGGAAGCCTCAGTGCCAACGGATGATGAGTAGTCCACCTACTACTGTGGAGTAGGTACAGTGAATGATCACAGCAATTCAGTGGCATTTTGACCAACTGCTGTGAGCAAGGCCCTGGGGAACACACAGAGGTCAGACGTGAGTTCTGTTTCAAATGCTTACCATCTGGAAGGGGCCCCAGATCACCCCTGCTTGACTGTTCCAAGCAGCAATATTGAACATCATACCACTGCATGGACTGAGTCTCAGAGGGGACCGAAGGAAGGAACTACTTCCTCTTTCCCTCTCCCCCTGCTAGTAAAGTGGGGCTAATCTGTAAAAGCCCAGGGGAGAAAGAGAGGAGGAAACAGGTAGCTTATGGTCCTAGAATATGACAATAAGAGAAGTGCAGTAGATTGGGGGTCCCAGAGAGGCCGCGGCGTCTCCACGGAAACTTCCAGAAAGCCGCCGCCGGCCAGAATGAACCGTCCAGGCAGCTTGCGTCCATGATCTGATCAGTGTAAATGAACTGAAAGCTACAATGAGCTGTCTATGAACAGTGCCACCTTATTTGTTTTGCAGACTAATCCCAGCCACAGCAAAGCCTTGGTAAATCCCCGAATTCTCTGTGGTACCTCTCCTGAGTAGCAGCAAGAATGCCTGGGCATACTCCTCCACCCACATCACATGCAGCTTCATGATAGTTTTGAGACGTCGACTATGAAAGTCTTCCCTCCTCTTCCCTGTGCATCCATCTGACTTGGCTTCTTCCTCCAGCACCCTGGCGCACAACCCTTGGCTGTTTGAGCAGCACACGGCACGAGGGTTTTAATCTGTCTGCCTCCTCCCTCCCTGTCTAACCTCTCAAGTTCAGCGACAGGCCAAGGCACTATGGATTTCCGTGGCGAGCCCGTATTGGGGGTCGGTGGGGGGGGGGTGTCCAAAATCCTAAATGTTGTCTTTTCCCCTCCTTCTATCTTCGGGATCCTTGTTCCCTAGAAACCGGGAAGATAGCGACAATACGCATACTTTGGACTCTTTTTCTCAGAAATCCCAAAGTATTCACGTAGGTTGCATGAACCTCTCCCAAATGTGCAGCCAGGTCTGCAAGGCAGCAAAGTGAAGTTTTTCAGACTCCTGGTACTGCCCTTTGGGCACTTAGTAAGCAGTAATCAACAGCCTAGGAGAGAATGTCATTTCCCAAAGCATTGTCAGTTACGCAGAGCACGTACCTCATCTGCTCGGAAGAGAACCATTCACCGTCTACTTTGTCTTCCAAAGTCAGACAAACAGAAGACCAGCATTACTAAGCCCACTGTACAGGTGGGAGACTCTTACACGTGTCTGAGGAGACCAAGCAAGGACAGAGCCAAGATGGGTAGTTGCCACATTTTTAGTCACTCAAGACGACTTTCATTATACTCCCAGCTGCCACCGATCCTGTGTGTTGGAAA
This sequence comes from Procyon lotor, assembly GCA_028646535.1. Classification (NCBI taxonomy): domain Eukaryota; kingdom Metazoa; phylum Chordata; class Mammalia; order Carnivora; family Procyonidae; genus Procyon; species Procyon lotor. The sequence continues at coordinate 3,772,597 of CM053619.1, forward strand.
TTGTTTTGTCTCCCACCCACCTACCCCCAAAGAACCCCACGTTCGTGAATTATGAATCCATATATCTGTTTTTGATTACTTAATGGCATTTAAACTGAAGTAGCAGCCCACGCTTTTTGGTGAGACCGCCATCACAAAGGCCCGCCGTTACGATGCTAGGCACCCACAAGGAAAAGGGACTGTTCCCTTAGCCTTATCAGCCTTTCTCTGGGCACACAGACCTCCTTCCTTCAGCTCTTTGAAATGCTGAAACTTAGTCTTAGAAATTCATTTCTCTCCTTTGGAACTCCCGGGTTCCAGAGGACCCTTGATCAGGGCGCACTGGCCTGGCGGACTCCAGACGAGTGGGTCTCAAACTTGGGCATCAGGATCAGCAAGGAGGGCGTGTTCCAACATAAACCCCGGGGGCCCACCCCCGAGGGTCCGGTTGTGGAGGTCTGGGTAGGGTCTGAGCATCGGCTTTTCTAACCAGCTTCCAGATGAGACTGAAGATACCAGTCCGGGGGCCACACGTTGAGAACCACTTTTCAGGATGCTGGCCCAGGACACCAGCCCTATGATTCTGCATTTCCGTCCTTATCTGGAACCCTGCAGGAGTGGGGTTCTGTCTTGCAGGCCTGGGAGGGAATGAGCCCGGGAGAGCAGAGGGGCACGGCCCTGCCTTTGCTGCTGGAGCTGCCACCAACAGCAGGCTCCCCCCGCCCCAACCCTGCACTGGAGAGTTGGCCCGTCCCCTTCACTAATGCCTCAGTGGCCCCAGGGCCCATGTTCTCCTTTTCCCGGGGCTCCTGTTGGAGGCATGAGGTTAGGGTCCAGAGCGGGAGACTGCAGGAGGCCTGTTCTTTCCTTGGGCTCTTTTTCTGAGCTTTCGTAAGCAAATGTTTATACACACAGCTGACCCAAATTAGCTGGAGCTGCGGGACCGAAATAGGACGAGGCCGTAACTAAACGCTGAGGCGAGAACACGAATTCCCCGGTGAGAAGTGATTAATCTTCCTCCAGGGGGGGGAATGAGTGAGATGTGTGGCTGACGGAATTTACAACCATATTTTAATTTGAAGTCACGTTGACTTATTTCTTTCAATTTAGAAATCCAAATTCCTTTTCCATCTTAAATGTCAGCGTCCCCCAAAAAACAAAATTTTGCCATTTGATACTCCCAGGGCTGGTGGCAAGAGGTCCTTTGTGGATTTTCCAAAAAAGCCAACTTGGGGGGTGTATTATGGCTTTTGCTGGCCCTCGGGGGAGCTGGCTAAGACCCACATTCTCTGGAGTCATGGAAAAAGCAAATGTCAATCACAGAGCCATGGCAAGATGGTTCTCTGTGGAGTGACCCCAAGCTAGCACCACATATAACCTCCCTTAAGCCCCAAGGAGACTAGCGTGTGGTAAAATGCAGTATGCGGACCTCTTTGGCTTGCTTCCCAAGTCCTTCCCAAATGGACATAGTGTCTCCCACTGTGTTTCTGTGATAGAAAGTTCCAGAAGACCTTTGTGCTCCTGGCATCAGAGACCTGGACTGTGCAAATCATTTCACAAGTTATTAACACCATGAAGTGATAAATTACAGCCCTCCAAGGCTAAGATACAGGAAATGCACTGCTTCTTTGAACAATTAATAAGTTCTGCTAATAGGAACCGAAGAGCCTCAGGGGGGGCAAGAGAAACAGATAAATTCCTCCCAATTCCTAAGCCCAATTAAAACCAATTGAGTTTGGAATGGAAGTGATACTGCAGGATAGATTCATACTGCACCCTTAGTGCCGCTTCTTAAGGAAAAGGATGTGTGAATGCTTTTTAGCCACTTAGTACGGCCACCCAGAGATCATTTTCTTTCTGGAGAATGTAAGTGATAAGGCCCACACCAATACGGAATCCCGAATTAGATGACCACCAGACTGTAGGGCAGAGGCGAAGACCTCTCCTTCAGACTGTACAGGGCCCCCTGGACCTCAAGCAGACTTGTAGGCTCTGGTTGCCCGGGGATACGGGAGTTACTCTCAGAGCACCATCAATATCAATTGCAACCACGATCAAATGCAGGAAAAGACAAGCAATGGCAACCAGACCCAAATCAGAGAAAATGCTCAAGCAGTGTGTTAGAACAGCACGTTTCTCCAGATGATTTCCCAGAGCTGCTGAGCGGGGACCAATGGAAGGGGTAGGGGAGGGGGCATTGGAAATGGCAGATTTTGCAAAGAAGCCCATTTTAAGAATGAAAGCAGCAAAGAGAAACACGTTCGATCGATGGGAAATGTGATATTGAAGCAGCACATTCCATTATTTTTCCTATAAGAAGGGGAGCCCCTTAATCTCTGCTCAAAGTGAGGAAGAGGATAGGCAGCCAGCTGGGACTATTTGGCACGCTCCTATGGTCAACACTGTTCCTTTGGTCAACACTCCTGTGGTCCCCTGGGGCAGGAACACTGAGACGGAGCACGCCTTAGTGGTTTCCCAAGCTGTGCCCTCCATAGAGGATAAGGTGGTCGACCAGCCGCCCGGACTATAATGCTGTTTGCTTGGTGTCCAGTGAGCTCTCCTGAAATCCGTGCTCAAATTTAGAATTTACCTTAAAGGTTGAACAAGACTCACACACTCACACAGGCACAGCTCCAAGTGGCCACTCTGGCCAGAAACCCAGTTTTTTTAAGCTGGCCAAACCTTGGAGGAATATTTCATTGCCTGCCGCTCACAGGTGGACATCTGCTGGGGCAATATGAGAACCCTGGATCTTGTGGCTCATCAGCTTGTGCAGACTTGGCAATTCAGAAAAGCATTCAGTGCAATTTTGTGAGCTCTCAAAACTTAGAACGCAGACTTGATGGTCTGTAGCTCTGGACTGATTGTTTCAGGGGCTCAGGAAGGCTCATAGGAGATGCGGAATGTTGCCCAACGATGTTCTGCGTCTCTGCTAAGTCAGAAGAGGTTCCCCGCCATGCTGGAGAGCAGGAGGAAGAGGGGAGGGCAGAGGCAGCATTGGGTCCAGGCTCGCCGAGCTGCTGTGTGCTCTGGCTGACCCGTGCGTGTGTCCCCCGGGTGCTGATGTTTCGAACGGCACGCCTTGGAAGAAGTGAAGTCTGTCAGAGGACCTAGCTCTTAGCCCTAACTATGTGACCCTGGGCAAGTCAGCCGATTTCTGTGGACTCAGTTTCCCCACTCTGTTCGGGGCGGGAGCGCATTTCACCATCTCCAGGGCCACTTCCAGCCCCCAAAGTCTGATGCTGCGCTTCTCACCCAGCACCCTTAGCTGCATGTTCCTGTCCGCCCCAACACGGGCCTTATCCCCGGTTCAAGTCCCTCCCCGCAGGCTGGGATGCCCCGCCCATGGCCCGCAGCCTTCATCCAGACTTGGGTACTCAGGGGCAGGGCCAAGTGGAAGGGAGCATTAGGCACCCCTTCCGCCCCTCTCCCTCCCTCTGGATCTGTGTCCAGCCTCTCCCAGGTCCCTGTGCCTCCCCAGGATCTCGGAATGCCCTGTCTCCACCCCCCTGTCTCCCTGTCACACGTCTGCCTCTGCCGCTCCTCCTGTTTTCGGCCTTGATTCCACCCTCCTCTATATCCTCTGGCTTCAGGGAAGCTGGTGCCCTCCGGAGCCTCTCCTCTTCGATTGATTGCTTGTGGCCTAATAAAGGCGCTCACGTCCGTCCTCCTCTGCACAGCTCAGCAAGCACGCCAGCATATCCTGTCTTTGCTGCTCGGTGCCCTGGGCCCGCCTCTGCTCACCTCCCTGTCTTTCCATTGCAGCGCTGAAAAATCCAACTGGATTCCATGAGCAAAGAAAACATTTGGATAGTGACAAGGTAATTTTTTTTTTCCCCCAAACTGCCCTCTTTCTGAACTTGGACTCCAGGGTATGGATCTCTGAGGGCTCAGCTTTGGCTAAAGCAGGTGGAGTTTCTACCACAAACTCGGTACATGGGCCCTCTCCCCCAGACCCCCGCCACACCCTAGGGGATCGGACAGAAAATTGGAGAAAGGTAACCGAGCACGTTTCGCTTTGAAACTATTTTTTAGCTTCTTAAGAAAATGTCCCCAGTCTTTCTGATGTTAGGAAGATCATGGCAAGAACACTGAAAAGGGCAAACAGACTTTGGAAAGCCTTCCAGCCCTTTCTTACGATCCGATTTTTTTTTAAAAATCCAATGTAATCATACTAAGGTAGGGTCTGTGAATACAGAGCTGATTGGCAGGTACCTATAGGCAAAGGGCTTATTAAAAGGTTTATTTCTCTTTCTGTTTTTGTTTGTTTAACACTTCAGGGTTGGGGGTTGGTGGGGGGAATTGGCAGTTATTCTTTACCTTCATAGTAGATCTCTGCAAACTGAACTTATCAGTAATGTAATAAATACCATTCACCCGGCATCGGCCCTGTATGAGAAGGAGCTGCAAAGCGGGGGGTGGGGGGGGTGGGGGGTGTTTTTCCTGGGATTTCTTAGTCCAGGAGCTGAACTCTGTGCCTTGTCCCAGTCGCTCCTGAGAGGCTGTGGTCCCTGCCACCTCGATGATAACTGCCTTTCATCAGAATGGGACTGATCTCCAGACCCCTCCCAGGAATCAAATAGGAGATCCAGTAGAGTGGGATCAAAACCCAGAACTAGAAATCAGGGCCTGAGATCCGGGTGTGGCCCTACCAGGCCCCCATCCATCCCCACAGACAGATTCATCTTCGAGAAGCCGATGGGACTCGGTAAATCATGTCCGTGTGTCCTTCCCACTCACAGTGCTCCTGAATTTACATTTTCACAGGTCCTAAGAGAGAAGGCAGGTGAGTCCTTGCAAGAGGGCGTAGGCGGTCATGTTTTCCTGGATGGACTCCGGTTACATTTTATCTCTAACCCTAGTTAGTTTCCTGGCTATTTTAAGAGTCCGAGAAACGAAATTGACTAGAGTACAAGCAACTTTGTATCATCAGACCTTTTTAATGTATTATTAGCACATTCCTGCCTTTAAGTGCAGCAGCCCTGAGGGGGATCCAAAGTCTTCCCCCTTTACTGAAATTTTCCATCCTAAAATTACTAAGAGAGGCTTTCGCAAGCCTTCCTGCATGGAAATGTAGCAGACCAGGGAGATTTACATGTTCTGTTTGTCAAAACAACGACTGTTCTCCCCTTTGAGAGAAATCGAGGTTCTTTTAGAGTCAAAACGAGGCAGTTCCCCCGTGTGAGGTTGCTAGCAGAACGTGCCCTGTGTTTGTCCCCGCAGACTGAAGATTCCCTGAAGCACAAGATCAGAAACAGGCCCGACCGCGAGGACGTGGTTAATATGCACATACTCCAAGGTGAGACCGCACCCAGGCATGACCCAGGATGCCCGCCAATGATGGGCATGTGCCAGAGGGTTATTTTTTCTCCCCGGGTCCTCTTAATAAACGTCCCCTCCTGTTCCGGAGTGGTCGTTTGAGTCCCTCTAGGGCCACGGAGACCAGTCAAATCAGGAAGGTAGAGGCTGGGCTCGCATCTTAGCTCTGCTTCTTTCCAATCCTCCCTGAGCACATTACTCTCTTCGCCACTACTAGATTTCCCTGTGTGTCCATCCTTTAGCTGGTAATGAACCTCTGGTACATTAACTAAAGAAAATAATCAGACGTCCAAAAACGTATATACAGTGATGTTTACGGAGGGGTTATTTTTGATGTTGAAACATGGAAAACGGTGAAATGTCCCAACACTGGGGGACTGGCTGAATTCATGACACATCATCCGTATGATGAATACCTCACAGCCACTGCGAGTGAGGCTTTAAAAGGAAGAGGATGGGGCGCCTGGGTGGCTCAGTGGGTTAAAGCCTCTGCCTTCGGCTCAGGTCATGATCTCAGGCTCCTGGGATCGAGCCCCACATCGGGCTCTCTGCTCAGCGGGGAGCCTGCTTCCCCCCAC